>JBBMKE010090812.1:1237-17110 GCA_037834125.1 Lippia alba | reverse complement strand
CATGCGAAACACGAAGCAAAGGAGCAAAACATAAAAACTCAGACAGCCCCAAACGGCCGTTTCGGATCCAAGAAGGGAATCTAAATGGCCGTTCCGGACTCACAAAATGCGCAGAACAGCAAAGTCAAACGGCCGTTTTACCAACAAGCACAAAAGGCAAACGGCCGTTCAGAAACCTACTGCCTCCCTGGGCACCCTCGAAATGGCCGTTTCGGCCATACACGCCCGGCGCGTGTGAGACGCCAAACGGCCATTTGAAAAAACAACTAGGGTCCCAAACGGCCGTTTCGGCCTGACCTGCGCGAAAAACTAGGCAACAATGGCGATGGGAAGCTTGGTCAAAAACACCCTCACAAGCAAACACAACACCACAACGTACGAGACTCAAACCGAAAAGCATATACATCATATAGATCGCATATTTGCAAGAATTAGCTCCCAGAACAAGCCCAAACACCCAAAACCCCAGACCTAGCACTATTTATCATCTTCATCTGGTCATAAGAATCGCTCTATCAACTCGCACAATGAAGAGGGTCTAAAGTAGATTCAACTCTCACCGTTTGAGCTCGATTAAGGCAACTCTCAAGCTCGATATTCTAGATTGACGTGGTCAATAAACTCACGTCGCTCCATCACCAAGCCTTTAACCAAATCTACTTTACCACGAACAAAATCCAAAGTGTCAAACATCCGGATTCTCTTCATATCGTCAAGGCCTTCAAAGAAAGATTGTCCTTCTCGTTGCAAAGCTCGACCCTCAACTCACCGAGAAACAACCGCTCTCGAACACCCAAGGCACTCACCAAGAAATGAAAAGCATAAAACAAGTAAAGCAAACTGAAATGTATGATGCGCATGAAATGCATGTTTATGTGTACCGTTCACCGATGCCGCGGGATTCTCAAGTTTGAGAATGATTGTTCATTGTCGAGGTCATTGGTTCATGTTTAGGCTCCATAGCTTGTGATACTCACTCCCACTTCGTTACCCCGAACTTCACTCCATGGTAAAAGTTTGTCTTCTAAAATTTCCCGAATCCTCATCCTCGGCATCCTTAAGTGTTCTCTTAGTCTTCATATCATTTCTCGAAATCAGGTCTCCCGAACTCCATTCCTTGATCAAGCTTCTCGCTAACATCTCGATTCGAGTTCTCCTTAGATGACATACTTTATTACCAATCACCGCCTTTAGTTGTTCATTATCAGGGAAGTTTGATTGATGATAATAACCACCAGAATCTTAGGATACTATTTCCCATCGAGAAACTTGCATGCCTCGATAATCTGGTTTAGTTCAATATTTCACCCCAAATTAAACTATCTTTTGTTAACTCCGTCGCGGAATATGGTAGTTGATTCGGCTCCTTTTTCCCAGAATGGATATAGAAGCTCAGCGGAAGCTCTCTCTACCATAATCCCATCATCTTCACCTCTCGAAGATATATTCTCCGCTATGCTTTCCCCCTTAAGTTTTTCCTTCCAAGTGTTGAACTCTCTATTTTGCTCCTTGAATCGAAAAGTTTCCTATTTTCTCAATTCACTTCCTGCTGTATTATCTTTACTAGGGTAGCTCATTGCACGAGGTTATATAGTATATTGCAATAGTTTTTCTCGTTGATATCTTTAGTACCCTTTGCACTTTCTTCCATCTCAGCAGTTTTACACGAATACTTCTTGTACTTTTTAATAACCTCGTATATGGCGTTGTTTCTTGATTCATCACTAGATTTCCAAAAGTGAGCTTTTCTCCCTTGGGCACTTATCCCTAGCCCTCTCAATACACAATATCCCGAATAATTCCCCTAACCTTATCCTATTTGAGTGGAAAAATTATATTCTTAAAGAACTCTCCCTCTTAAGATTCTCTCCAATAATCCGGAGGGATAGCTCCTTTCAAATCCCGATATTTGCTCATGGTTTCTTAATCCTTAACCACCCCCAACTTCATCTTTACCCAAAGTCTTCTTAAACTGCCTCTTTATATTCCTCCTAATTTTTTCATAATTTTCGTCGACCCATTCCATTGCGATCTTAATTATCTCAACACCTTTGCATCCTCCCAAAATCCCTTTGTACTAGGATTCTGGATCATCTTCCTAATCATCATTTCCTCGTGGAGATTCCCGGACCAATTCTTACATCTTCAATCCACACTTTTTTAATTTCCCAACAAGCCCAACTTTGCAATTTGATAGGGGTATCATACTAAAATAGAACATCAACTATGCATGCGAAGTTAAGGTGTAAATGGAATGCATCACATATTCTTCACTTAGACAAGTAGAATGCTCCGAGAACTACATATAATCAAAGATCAAGTAATAAAACAATAATTAAATATGTCGTGAATGCGCGTGCCATGTATGCGAATACCTCAATCCTCAAATTCTTGTTGGTGCCCCAAATCGAGATATTTTATTTGAGCCCATTGTTTGTTGGCCTTGGATTGCTCACACTCTGAGACCTTGTGATCCTTTGATCCACATACGTAGCATTTCCCCAATCGATCCCAACACGAGTTGTAGGCGTGATTCAATACACACACGGTTGAAGCTCATCCTTAGCTCTTTAAGGGTTCCCAATCCTTCGCTTCTTTCCCCGAATTTTCCTTTTGGCCTTAATACCCGGATTTTGAAGTCTCCCTTCAACTTGAAGGTTTGAGCAAAATCCCAATCCGTTTCTTGATCCCGGGTCTTCTTCTTCTCTTTTACCTCTTGTTAATTTTCTATTTTCAACCCTTAAAGCCTTACTTGTAGCTTTATCCCAAGTGCTCGTATTCTCCGTAATCAAAGCCTCCTTGAATTTCTCCCGAAGCCCTTCCATGAAGTACCTTGCCTTCACCTCTTCGTTGCCCATGATGTGGGCCACATAAGCGTCTAACTTCTCGAATCCATTGAGATACTCTACAACCGTCCCTTCTCCTTGATTGAGGTTGAAAAATTCTTCAAGTCTTCGATTATGTAAAATGGCCAGAGTATAACTCTTCCTAAGCTCATGAACGAAAGCATCCCAAGTTAGTATTTCGCCCATGGCTTCAATTTGTGGAGCAACCTGTTTCCACCATTGTCTCGCTTGTCCTTGAAGAAGCAATGTAGCAAGGCGAGCCTTATCTTGAGAGTTGCATAGCCACACTTCGAAAAAACTCTCAACCTCAAATATCCATTCTTCGGCTCTAATATCATCTCCTTCACGAAATTGGAGAGGATTGAATGCTTAGAATTCCCAATATAAGGTTGCCATCGGATTTCTTTATTGCATTTCGGCATAAGGTTGCTCTTGATTGTAGTAATGCCGAGTTGTCGGTTAAGTGTGACCTTGTCGTCGTGGTGGCATCCTGAAAATTTTAGAACTACAATTGAAATATATGTGTGTCGGTTAGTATATGAGCATATCACATAATCACGTTGAAAAGTTGCAATCGAGAAATGCAATGCATTGCACGTAATAAATCATCAAGTTGTAAGAATTTCAAATGTAAATCATGGCAAATTCAATGAAAAATGCAAACACTTACCCAAATTATCCTATGCCATACGACCTAGACAGACCCAAAACGACACCGAACCCCAGTTTTGCAACCTGGGGCTTTGATACCACTTTAAGATGTAGCACCCCGCACGTGAGGCACCACATCCCCCGCACCAGGCCCGACCCGAGTAACGAAATGGGAACTCCGCACCCGAATCAAACCATAGCGAACATGTGATAAATCAAAAACCTCCTAAGCTAGGCGGAACTTAGACCCTGCCAAATTGAACCAAATACAACGAGTGCAAGAGCAGAAGCTAAAATCACACACATGCATTGGCCACGGGCCTGCAGAGAATTAAACATACGATCGCAAACAAACTTGGGCTCCTCAGGTCTCTTTTCAAAGCATAGCAAAGCCCGGAAAGGGTAAATTAAATAACATATACATAAACGTACAAATGCATAACTTACATACGATTCCGAATTCAAATAACACAAATGCCAAATGCGAAGACTATCTAGAACAGACTCAACTCAAACTTTGACCGACACAAAACTTGACTCGACTCCGCCTAGCACCAAACTCCGAGCCAAACCTGCACACTAAAAAATTGGGGAGGGAGAGGGATCAGTCTATCCACTTGACTTAGTGACGGGGTACCCACACACACTATATATATAGAGCAAAGTAAGTTTCAAGTACAAGTATGGTTCATGAACTCGGGGATAGTTTTTGCATACCAAAGTTTTCTCGTGATATATATATATAGGGATTCAAATTAAAAAAAAAACAAATAAAGCTTAACGGGTTCAGTTTACAAATCAAACGGATTCAAATCAGAGCTTATCAAATCATATTTCAAAGAATATATTCAAAAGATTCATATTTTATCTTATGAAATCTATCCCCGTTTCACAACCTTAAACAAATCAAACATACAACTCGGCGGGTACGAGTAACAAATCCCATCCTGGGCTCCTCAGAAACAAACACACAAATCAAGCAAATCAAACAAAACATACAAACCTCCTTCTCCGGTGATGAAAGGGTTGGCCGACCTTAACCATCCAAATCAGACGAGGGGAGCACGCACACTCAAACACTCAAGTTCCCATTATCCAACCAAACCTCCTGGTGGACTTCGGGTTATTCCTTTACAGAGTGGAGACTATGCCCAGGGCAAACCCGACGGCCCGACACCGTCCCGGGGTTCCTAACTCACAGTCTTCGGGGCTCATGAAATACAAAACAAATCAAATCAAATCCTAAACCCGCTACAAACCAAAACGAACCGAATCAAAGCATACAAGTACGTACCCTCACCTTGCTACAACTACACTTTACATACCTCTCCGTGTCAAATCCATATCAAATCCCAAAGCATGTATCTCCCGGCTCATAAGAGGCACACGGTTTGAAACGTAGTTGAGCGATACAAAACATAATCAAATCAAATCAAACTATACCACACACACAAAGTACGCTATAGTTTGCATACATATCATATGGGCACAAAACATAGGGTTTAACTATAACCTAACCTCACCTTATACCGACGAAGCCAAAAACCAAAAGAGATTATTCACCCCGGAATCACAAAGGACCTCGAAACACCACCCCAGGTGCACTTGAGCATGCGAAACATGAAGCAAACGAGCAAAACACAAAAAACTAAACAGACAGCCCCAAACGGCCGTTTCAGATCCAAGAAGGGAATCCAAACGGCCGTTCCGACCTCATAAAACGTACAGAACAACAAAGCCAAACTGCCATTTCGCCAACAAGTACAAAAGGCAAACGGTCATTCAGAAACCTATTGCCTTCCAGGGCACCCTCGAAACGACCATTTCAGCCATACACGCTCGGCGCGTGTGAGACTCCAAATGGCCATTTGGAAAAACAACTAGGGTCCCAAATGGCAGTTTTGGCCTGACCTGTGCGAAAAACTGTGCAACAATGGCGACGGGAAGCTTGGCCAAAAATACCCTCACAAGCATACACAACACCACAACGTATGAGACTCAAACCGAAAAGCATATACATCATATAGATCACACATTTGCAAGAATTAGCTCCCGGGAACTAGCCCAAACACCAGACCTAGCACTATTCATCATCTTCCCCAAATAACACTCAGGCAACGAAGCAAGTTACAAGAGGGGCGTAGAATTAAAGCACGTAATGAGTAGGATACAATTCTTACCTTAGATCGTTGATTGATCGGTTGAGTCTTCGGCTAGCTCGAGCTCAAAGCTTGGGGCCAAAAATGGAGGGTTTCCTTTCTTCTTCCTCTCTTGCCAACTCCAAAATGAAGAGGGAAAATATGGTTGTTGGCTATTAAAGTCGGTTCGGGTTAAGAGAAACGGGTAGGGTTAAAACTCCAGTCCGAAAGGATCGAATTCTAAAATGGTAGGGCTATCAAATGGCTTAAGAAACTAAATGGGTTAATTTCATAAAATCTGAATCATCGAATCAAATTAAATAAAGGGCTCAGAATTCGTATTCGAATTCCCGAGCTCAAATATCTACGAGGGCTAAAAGACCCTAATTAAAATTAAGTATCCTAATTCGGTAAATATTGAGCAATTGAGCTCAAGAACAATTAATTAAATTCTAAACGCACTTAATGAAATTATGTAGCATGCGAATAATTCACATAATTACTGAATTAAACTCACACGTGACGCCGTACCTGAAGATCCGAAAAGTCGGGGCGTCACAGACCAAGATCCACACTTCCTGGGAGGTTTACTCACACGCAGTCTTCGCCTATATAAACCATCTCTCCACTGAGATGGAGGTAAGCTTTCCTACTCACCTTGAACTCTACACTCTCTCGCACTTTTGACCCATAACTAGTCCCTGACTTGAGCATCGGAGTGCCAAAAAGGGTCCAACCCCTACATTTTCCTTTTTGGCCTTTGAGTTCACGTTTGTTCACTCATTTTCATCTAAGAAAAGTATCAGAGTTCTTCCACATTACAAATTCTTGGTGATTTGGAGTCCTAATCTGCCGTCCACGCACATAGCCGGATTTTTGACACGATCATCTTGGCGGCGTCTGTGGGAAACTCTGAACAGAAGCCTCCGACACTCTCCTTCCCACCTCGTTCTTTCCATCATGGTACAAACAAGGCAAGGGAGAAGGGCTTACGACAGGAACGTTCAGGAGGTATTCCCTGACCTAAGTGCACTGACGGGCAACTTCCAAGCGCAGGCCATCAACGCACCACTTACGCAGGCATGCATGGTTCTCTCTGAGGTGGACCTCACCACTTACGCGGAGCAATGCCACACGGAAGCTCTCGCGGAGGCAAGAGAGAACAGAGAGCCCAATATGTCGGCTCCACCAAGGGAAAGTCCACTAGCGATTACCCCACAAAATGCTGCATACCGCACGACGCAGGGCTCGGTGCCGACCATGGCCTATGCTGTCCCACAGCATCCACTGCAGGCAAATATTTGGGGATACCCTCCCCAGTTCATTCAAGGCCATTATCCCCAACAGCGAGCTATCCTTCTCGCTCCCGCATTGGAAGGACAACACCAAGTCCATCTTGGTGCTCAGATCGAGGAAGACTTCGATGATAACGGAGCCCAGCAACAAAGAAGACACCCTGCCCGACTGAGGTAGGAGATAGAGGAAGAACGTCACTCGCAAATCTACAGAAACATGCGAGAGGACGACCGCGGTGCCAAACACGTTGCAGGCACCGCGAGTGAAATGGACAAGAACGCCCCGCTCCTGAGGAACGTCTCATTTTTCGACCGTCTAGGGGCTCGAGTCCATCCCGACGCCTATCTGCGAGCCAACAGGGGACATTGGGTCGGTCCGGCTGACCTAAGAAATTAATTGCCCCCAGGCCGCAGCCCCGCCTACCACAACAAAATGAGGATTACATCGACCCTCAGGAGGAAGTGTCTTCACACGTTCCCAACGGGCAGGCCCCCGGAGCCTATCAAATCGCCGACCCATAAGAGCACCACCCCCCTTATCAAGCGAGGGCCTATAGGAGCAGGTCAGCCTATACGGCCATTCAAAGCTGATATGGGCAAAAAATTTCAAAACCACGCTTGAGGGCCCAACCCAAGACTGGTTCGAGAGGCTTGCTCCCTACAACATCCGTGATTGCGACGACCTTTCATGGAAGTTCAAGGCCCACTTCTCCTCCATGTCAAAGGTCAAACTCCCTTCTACTTATCTCTACACCATCGTTCAAGAGGACGAAGAGAGCTTGAGGCATTTCTTCTCCCGCTTCAATGAGGCATTGGTCAAAGTCGAGCACCCGAACATTGACGTGCTCACCCAAACCCTCCACGCTGCGATCCGGCACCCGAAGTGTGCCGATGACATGATCCTCAAAGAGCCTCAGAACATGGAGGAGGTCATGATCATTGAGCGCAAATATATGCGCCTAGAGGAGGTCAAGGCCAGCAACCAGGCCCAGGCCAGAAAAAAGAGAGACAGAGCAATGAGCAGCCCCGCGACCACCAGCCTCGTTCCGACCCAACTCGCTCGGACCCCCATAAGCTCTCCAACAGAATGGAGCAGCGTCTAAAGAAAGAGGCACCCTCGGGCAGTGGGGTAAAGAAGCCCTATACCTCCTTGGCCTACCCAATTGAGAAAATCTATAAAGTCATGGATCGCGGACTACTCAAGAAGCCCAAGCAGCTGATAGAAACCAAGAAAGCCAAGGAGTCTGGCAAGAGATTCGCATATCACATGCAATATGGGCACTGGACCTCTGAATGCATTGTCTTGCGTGAGGAGATTGAAAGGTTGATCCAAGGGGGCCACTTGACCGAGTTCGTCAGGAAGCTGGACGACCGGGCCCAACAAGCGTTCGACCAAGAAGACTCCCCACCCACCAGGAGAGGGCGCAAGCAGCTGCTCGAAAAGACGGCTGACGAAGATCAGCACAACCTGCTGACCAATGAAATCTTCATGATAGCAGGCGGCCCAACTGGCGGGGATTCCAAGACAGCCCGCAAGCGATCGAGAAGGAAGTCGACCGAGAGCTTTATGGCCCCAGAGAAGTGATGCACATCGAGCCAGGCAAAGAGTGGATGGAACAAGAGATCTCCTTTAGTGATAGTGACTTTGTACCAGTGATGCCACTGGACGGCAATATGCCGAGTTGTCCGCTGGTAGTCACGCTCGATGTAGCTAACTGTGCCATTCACAAGACACTTGTTGATAGTGAAGTCTTGGAAAACATTATCTTTAACTCTACCTTGGAAAAAATGAATCTGCACGAGAAACTTGACTATGAACCCATCAAAACGCCCTTAATAGGATTCGGCGGTTTTGAAGTTTACTCCAAGGGATGAGTCAATCTCGTAACCTCGATTGGAAAGTTGCCCAAAAGAATGACCCAGCTGGTCGAATTCTTGGTGGTCGAAGGCCCCTCGGCTTACAACATCATAATGTGGCGCCCAGCCCTCATTGCGTTTAGGGCCATTATTTCGACCTACCATCAGATCATCAAGCTCCCAACCTCTCACGACATTAGGGAATTGAGATGCAACATCCCTGAATCTTGGGAGTGCTACTCCATTTCCATGGAGAAAGTGAAACTCCCCAACAAAAAAATTATTCCCCTCCTGTACGTAGACGACTTCATCGATGCCGAGCTAACTGACCCAGATGATCCTACTGCGGAGATGTTTTCCAAACAAATGACCTCTACCATTTCCAGGAAAAAGAGAAAAATGGACGATGGTAAGATTGCGGCGGCTGGGGCCATCATGCCCATACACTTGGTTCCCAACGATGAGGAAAAGACCACTAACATTGGGGCCAACTTGAAGGGGAAGCAGCAATGCATGCTCATACAATTCCTGCGCAAAAACGCGGATGTGTTCGCATGGAGCTCTTTTGATCTGGTCGGTGTTGACCCGAAAGTCATCGAGCACCACCTGAATGTGGACCCCAACTTTTGCCCCTTCAAGCAATGCCTCCAGACTCAGAGAGATGAGCGCAATTAGATCATCAAGTAGAAGGTCAATGAGCTCTTGGATGCAGGGTACATCACGCCGGCCAAGTACGTGGATTGGTTGTGCAATGTCGTCCTGGTGGCGAAAATAGGGAAAAAATGGCGAATGCGTCAAGACTTCACCGACCTAAACAAGGCCTGCCCAAAAGACCCTTATCCGCTGCCTTGAATCAACCAACTAGTTGACTCCACTGCGGGCTGCGAACTCTTAAGTATGATGGACATCTTCCAAGGCTACTATCAGATCTTCATGGCCCCGGAGGACAAGAAGAAAACCGCGTACATCGTAGTGAAAGGTATCTACTACTTCGAGGTAATGCCCTTCGGTTTGAAAAATGCAAGTGCCACCTACCAAAGACTTGTAAACAAGGTTTTCGAAGAAGAGATAGAAAAAACTATAGAGGTATACGTTGACGACATGATCGTCAAGAGTGAAAGAAGAGAATCACACCTGAGTGACTTGGGTCGCGCTTTCGACCTCCTGCGTAAATATCGACTGAAGCTGAACCCAAGCAAGTGCTCGTTCGGCGTCGAGGGAGGTAAATTCCTGGGTTACATCGTCAACCAGAAGGGAATAGAAGCAAACCCAGAAAAGATCATAGCACTCAAGAGCACCAAGAGACCTCACACAATACGAGATGTCCAACGTCTTTTAGGTCGAGTCATCTCTCTGAACAGGTTCATCTCTGAGAAAAATCTCCCCTTCTTCAACATTCTCTGTAACATCAAGAAGTTCGAATAAACTGATGAGTGTGATGAAGCCTTTGAGAAACTCAAGGAGTATTTAGCCTACCCTCCACTCCTAACAAAACCTATCCCTGGAGAAACCCTGTATCTGTACTTGACAGTCACGAATGAAGCAGTCAACTATGTTTAAATGGCTTTCCACGACTGAAAACAACTACCAATTTATTACGTGAGCAAGATCTTTCATGGATCGAAGGTCCGCTACCTAAAAATCGAGAAGTTCGCCCTCACCTTGGTACACACGTTCCGGAGACTCAGGCATTACATCCAAGCCCATTCGGTGGTGGTTCTCATTGACCAAGGACTGTGTTCAGTTTTAGTCAAGCCAGATGCCACAGGACGCATTGCCAAGTGGGCGGTCAAATTAGGGCAATTTGACATCAATTATCAGCCTCGGGCGGCCTAGCAGGCTCAAATTATACCAGACTTCCTGATTGAGAAGAATGATCCAGCAAAATAAACTACCCGCTCAACTCTGTGGACCATGTCGGTCGATGGCTCCTCAACCTTATAGGGGGGTGGGGATATCCCTGGTAAGCACAGAGGGACAAGAGCTTGATTTCACCATCTCTCTTGACTTCCCGACCACCAACAATAAGGCAGAATACGAAGCGTTAACCATTGGTCTCAAAGTGGCTAAAAAACATTGAATAGAGAGAATCTCAGTGACAACAGACTTCCAGCTCGTCGCGAGCTAGGTTGATGGCTCCTACAAGGCACGCGAAGATTCCATGATAAAGTATCTGGCCAAGGTCAAGTCGCTAGCCTCAGAATTTAAGGAACTCAAGCTACAACAAGTCCCCAGAGAAGAAAACACACGTGTCGACGCACTCTTAATGTTCGCCAACGGAATGCGAGGCACCAAAGATCAGAACATCACCTACCTTTCAAGCAAGGGTCGGGTGATCGACGGAGAGACTGAGGTTATATGCTCCATCGACCCGGCAGAGCCATGTTGGTTAGATGAGTATATCCTGTACCTCCGAGATGGGACCTTGCCCACGGATAAGAATGTGGCAAGGCATTTACGCTATAAAATAGCAAGCTACTCATTGGATTCTGAAGGCAGACTATATAAAAGGGCCTTCATAGGACCAACGAAAAGATGCCTTCGCTCTTCGCAAGCCTTGGAAGTGCTAGAAGAAATCCACAATGGCTAATGCGGCAACCACACGGGCGGTCGATCCCTGGCAAAGAAAGTGTCAAGAAGCCCTTCTATTGGCCCACGCTCAACGAAGATGCCAAAGAATACACCCCCAAGTGCGTCAACTGCCAAATGTACGCCAATATCCCACACCAGCACCCGACGGAGATGACCCCGGTCAATATCTATTGGCCATTCGACTAGTGGGGCATTGATATAGTTGGACCGTTCCCCATCGCAACAGGGTAAAGATGATTCTTAATCATGGCAGTGGAATACTTCTCAAAGTGGGTTGAAGCCCAACCCGCAGTAAAGATCACTGACAAGGTTATCCAGGATTTCCTCCGGCGCAACATTATCTACAGGTTTGGCATACCCAGAGTCCTTATATGAGACAACGAAACTCAATTCCAAAGAGCAAGGACAAGGTTGTACTGCACGGACATGGGCGTTAGTCAGAGATTCGCTTCCGTAGGACACCCTCAAGCAAACGGACAAGTCGAAGTGACCAACCGCATAATCATCCAGAACTTGCAAAAACGGTTGGAAGCCAAGAAAGGTGCCTGGATCGAAGAACTTGACGGAGTCCTCTGGGCGTACTGGACCACACCAAGGACCGCCATGGGTTTAACCCGTTCTCCATGGTCTACGGGTCAGAAGCAGTAATCCCCGCAGAATTATTGCATCAAACAACCCAAGTCACCAACTACCAACTTGCGAGAAATACCGCCGATCGAGCTTATGAGCTGGAGATGGTCGAAGAGCTTTGCCAGAAAGGTTATCAACGTCAACAACAGTACAAGGCTACGGTCTCCCGAAGTTATAACAAAGGAGTCCGACCCAGAGCTTTCCAAATTGGCGACCTGGCACTTAAGAAAGTTGAAGTCACCAAGCATGTGGGCAAGCTACAGCCCAATTGGGAGGGCCCCTACCGTATTTTTGAGATAGGTTGCAACAAAGCCTACCACTTAGAAGACATGGAGGGCAACCCTATCCTGAGATGTTCGAACGCCCACAATTTGAAGAAGTTTTACATTTAAAAGCTATGTATTGTAAACTTCATTTACCCATATGAAAGCCTAAACAATAAAAATGAGTTTTTCAGTCAATCTGAACCCCTTTGGTTTGCGGTCAGGATCGTCACACGAGGTCCACCTTCGTTCCGGTCAATCCGAGTTCGTATCAAAGTTCAGTCAATCTAAATTCGCTTCTAAAAAAGTTTTGAGTTTATGCTAATCATGTTATGAATCTTACCAAATGGTCCTAGTGTCATTACACTTATCATTCAAAGTTCAAACACATAAACAATTAAAAACGACCCAACGCCGGGTCAACCCCGAGCTAACAGATGTACGAAAGTTATAAAATTTCCATTAAAGTTAAAAGGGTCTTAGAGCAAAGTTACAGAATTTTTTAGGGTTCAACCCTTCTAATAAGAATGGAGATAATAAAAATATAGTAAGAAATTGGAAACAACAAATTGGGAAAATCAAGGAGCCGACGCTTCATGTGGATAGGTGACCAAGCCGCCAGACGTCGTTTCTGTTTCACCTGTGGCCGTAGTAGGTTGTGCGTTCAATGGTTGACGATTTTTGACCTGGGAAGCCAACTGGGGGTCCCGAGCCGCCACTTGGGCCTCACCCTCGGAATCGGAGCTCGCAGGGGCTTTCGGCAATAGCAGACGGATGGCTGCCAGCATTTCCTCACATCTGTCGCGCTGTCCGCTGCTTTCGGTCTTGAAACTCGCCAACAATTGCTTCCTCATCTACTCCAAGCTCGTCCAGGTGGGCATCTCCAAATCTTCCAGGCTCAGTTTCTCCCCGTCCATTTTCTTGTCCGCCCAATGAACAGCCCACCCGTGCGGGGCTTAGACCAATCGGGCTCTTCCTCCTCTTCTATCCCCGTGGCCTCCTCTAAGTTCCAGGTACACGTGAGCCCTTGCTCCGCCTGTTCATCGATCGCCTCCTTGTCGTCTCTGATTGCGGCCTCGAGTGATTCGACCCGATCGTGAAACTGCTCGGGGAGAACCCCCGGAAGGTAGGGATTAGCGAGCCCAATCTTGTCGGAATTCAGCAGAAGATCTCTTGGGATTGGGCGGTGGTGATGAACTTGGGACAAACACTTGAAGAACCCCACATCCATGTCGTTAATGGCAAAGGTCCCAGAGACCGTCTCGAAGACATCCGAGTTTAGAAAGTCCCAAACAGCCTTATCCCTAATCGCCGGGAGCAGCTTCTCCAAGTGCCAGAAAGTGCACTCTATCCCAAAATCCCGACCAGCGTCATGTGCCTCGGTCCAGCCCTCTCTTCGACCGGCCTTCTGGGTCCTCTTGTACGCGTCTTCTTTCTCTTTGTTGTCAAGAAGACTACGCGTAGAGGCCAACTCCACCTCCAGTTTCTCCTCCTTCTCCCTAAGCCGCGCCACCTCGACCTCCAGGGTCGATTTCTCCAGGGTTGCGGAATGGAGCTGATCGTTTAGATTCTTTACCATTGCCGCAAGATCCGCCTGCGACTCCTCCAAGGCCCTCTTCAGGCGCGCACACTTATCTTGCCAACTCTTGGAGGCCCGAACCCCCGTACGCTCAACCAGCAGCTGACTATGAGCCTTGCGATTCATTTCGTTGCGCTTGGTAAGGTGGAACAATCAGATGGACGCCTACAAAAGAAAACGCAACTCATTAATCGGAGAATAAGTGAGAATCGATATAAGGAAAAAGAAGAGACTGAAGCACTTATCGCATCATGATGACCGACTATGTTCTAAACGAGCATGGAATCGTCTTCCTTCGCCAACTCTGCATGGTCAGCAGAGGTCTGCATGGAATGGTAAATAGTTGCGAGCACCTTAGGGTCGACTGGCTCGGTCGCCAGCTTTCTCTCCTTTCCATCTAGCCTCAATTCCGAAATGTTGAAGGGGTATTTTGGCCCATTAAGGCCGGGATAGTGATTATCTTCTTGTACTCCTCCCGCAACATGTGAAATTTTGGGGGAACAGCCGTCCGATACGCTGGAATCTTCAACTTTGCCCTCCGAACCCCATCCCCCTGGGTCACGGTCGATGGTCTAGCCTGCCCTTCACCCTCCGCCACTTTCATCTTCTCCTCCCAACTTGGGACCTTCTTTGGGGCGGCCCCCTCTTGCTCTGTCGTTTTTCTCTTGCCCGTGCGCCGAGCTCGAGGCACATTCTCGATGTTCGAATCCACCGCGAGCTCGTGCTCCGACCCCGGACCGTCAACAATATCTACAGTAAGCCATTTCTCTCGCAGCTCCTGTGAACCACCCCCGGTGCCATAAACTGTCTCATCGTGCCTTGCGATCGGAGAGACAACTAGCCCCCACTGCTTTCCCGCCGTCTTACTCAACTCGACCACTCGGTCGAGAGTATGGACTTCAGAAAGCCCCTCGTAGAGAGCAATTTCGGCAGCTAAGGGCGTCTTACCCTGCCCCTTCTTCGCATATTCTTTCTTCAAATCCTTCTCCCTCTGGAGCACCTTGCGCTTAGCAGGGTTGTCTCTCGCGGTCGTTATGATAGTGCCTGCAAATGGAAAAACTGGGTTAAACCCAGAAGTTGAAAACAGACGACAGAATTAAGGAAAGAAGTGTGTTATATGAAAACGTGCTTGGGTTGGAAGGGTCCACGGTGTCATCACCAATCTTAATCTTCCCGTGTCTCATCATTCCGGGTGCTAGTCCCAGACTTTGGAGCAGGTGGGAGCTAGTAAATATATCCCTATCCAAGGGGGCTACTCGTCCCAGAGCTATCATCAAGGTATTCGGTCAAGTTACCCGACCCTTCTCCAACCTCGTCTCTGCCACATCATTCCAAGATGTCTGCTCCAACCCATCCCAACCCCAGAAAATCTAATGTACACCCACTTGGTTTTCCAGTCTTTTCCGTGTGAAGTCTTGGTCGAGTCAAATAACTTGCTCCCTGAGCGAGATTGAAACTTCACGAATCCTTTGCGATTGGGAAAGGCAATGGCATCGACCGAAGCAGTGAAAAACTCCGCGAAGTGTTCCACACTCTCGGTCTGGCCCAAAAAGTGCATCAGTACCTGAAAGGTTGTCACCATAGCGTGCCCATTCAAAAGTAACTGTACCGGGCTGATCTACAATTGGTTGAACAAATTAACTTGGAACAGCGTCAAGGGTAGCCGAAAACTATACTCTATGGCCTGAAGTGACATGGCGATACACCCAGTCGGAGGGGACCCCATGTGGTTAGTCGACGAGGGAATTATCACGTCACACTTGCTCTTTAGTTTTCCCCACCTGGTTAGACGATTCTTTGCCGTCTCCCCTTTTGATTTCTCCACGTCTGGCCAAAATTCGTAGTAGAACTTCGTCGTTTTCTGGGGCCCTTTTTTCGTCTGGCCCCCTCCCTTCTTCTTCGGAACCGCTTCGGCTTCCGACCCAGATCCACTCCCAACAGACATCTCCTCTATTTCATCTACGAAAGAGTCAACCGCTGGGTCGTCATTCGATTGAGCGCAGTCACTCCCTAAGGCTTATT
>JBBMKE010090598.1:0-17113 GCA_037834125.1 Lippia alba | reverse complement strand
GGCTTTCCAAATATGTATGGCTCGACTCATGGTTCAAATCGAGGAGAAAATGGTATAGGCGCGAAGTTGAGTGAAAGCAGATTTTCGACGAAACAGCGGCACAAAAAAGAATTGATTAGATCTCCCAAAATAGAAAATATATTGTGTTTCCAATTGGAGAATGTTATAGACTTCAAGAGGTTTCTGTGGTTAAAATTTCAGGTCATTCCGAGCACGTATGAGGGAGAAACAACCGTTTGAAAATTGCCCTGAAAGCAGAAATGGGCGTTTGGAACCTCTCGGGTTGAAATTTCTAGGAATCTAAATGGGCGTTTGAAAAACGAACTAAATAGCCAAACGTGCGTTTGGGTGCTCTCGGGTGGAAATTTTGGGAGGCGAAACGGGCTTTTGGAAAATGAACTAGGGGGCCAAACGGCCGTTTGGGAAGACCTGGGACGAAAATAAACAGGGCTAAAATAGGGGGGTTGCGGGAAAAGGCTCCCAAGACTCTCTCGGCTCAAATCAAACACCAAGGAACAGCCAAAAACATCACAATACACGTTATAAGACATATATAACACATAGAAACGAGTATTACTTCAAGAATTCAAAAAACCCTTCAATACACAAATATATATACACACGGATATATATACACATATACATCTTTAATTAAACCTAGTACTGAAAAGGATTTTACCGAAAATAGAACGAGGGTGTCGAGGTTGAACTTGTGATGGTCGGAGAGTTGTCCGATTCTTCCCGGACCTTGATGCTTAGATTTTTCCCTTTTCTTCTTAAACCCCTTTGCTCTTGCTCTTTCTTGAAATGGAGATGAAGAAGAGAAGAAGGTGATGATGATCGAGTGGTGGTGCCGGAGAGATGGCGGAGGTGCCGGAGGTGACGGTGGTAATGGCTCAGTGGTGGTGGCTTACTGTTGATGGTGGTGGTGCTCTCTTGGAGAGAAAAGAAGATAAGGAAGAAGAAAAACTAAAAAAGAAGGGTGTGTGTTTGTGTCTTATTTTTGTTTGAAGAAAAAGGGAAAGTGTATGCGGGGTCCGGTCGGGAAAGATTTATGTGTTGTGATAATTTGTGTGGTTTTGGCTCGAATTAAAATGTGATTGGGGTTAGAACTAAGTTCCCGAATTAAATAGTAGGGATAGAAAACGAGTTCGGGAATTTATAAAGAATTTAAGGTGAAGCTTGTAAAAGGAATAATGTGTACGTGTGATTATAGTAAAATGAACAAACGTTAGTCACGTACACACGTAATTACAATCACATAACGTAATGAATTAATTAAACACATAATTCGCTTAATAGGACATATAAAACACGTAACTCTCAGCCTGACCACACTCGTGACACCATACCTGGTTGTCTTGAAAACACGGGGCGTCACAACTAAAGACTCCAAATCCCGCCTATCATGTACCTGAAAAAACAAAGTGGTGGGGCGTCAGTCTATGGAAGACTGACTGTGAGGTTATATAAATATAAGCGCACATACACGCAAGTTATAACCTCGGGTGAAGGTTTGGAATGAAACGATAATATAATTTTAAGGAAATGATCAACTTTTCGGAGATTACAACTATCAAGTTTATTAGTTATTAAAGTTACAATCAATCGATCTGTGGCCCGGCGAGTAGGGCAATTCTCCGACCTTACATCCAGTAGTGAATGAGACCAATTGCATTTCAATAAATATGTGATCATGCTATTCATTACAGTGCACAATTAGCAATTTCATGTAACCTTTTTCCCCCCGGGTGATAATCGGGTTTGCAAGAACCAAATATCCTGTAGCACCCCACACGTGAGGAACCACATCCCCCGCACTAAGGTCCAACCCGAGTAACGAAATAGAAAGTCCGCACCCGGATCTAACCAAAGCAAACGGGAGACAAACAAAAGAACCCCCTAAGCAGGGCGGAACGTAGACCCTATCAAATAAAACCAAATACAGCGGAAGTCTAAAATCGAACACATGCATTGGCCACGGGCCTGCAGAAATTTAAACACACCGATCACAAATAAACTTGGGCTCCCCAGGCCTCGTTTAATTCACAACTAAGCCTGGCAAGGGCAATTTAAATCATTAATACATAAATGTGCAAATACATACTTTACATATTTATATAAATCTAATCTAATACAAATGCAAATGTAAAGACTCGACACAAACTCCGCCTAGCTCCAAACTTCGAGCCAAAATCCTGCACAAAAATCGGGGAGGGAGAGGGTCAGTCTTACAACTCGACTGAGTGAGGGGCTACCCACATACACTATATGTATATATATATATATATAAGCATAGCACATACCAATCACACAGTTCGTGAACACAAGGATAGTTTTTCCACACCAAAGTTTAGCCTGTGATACATACATATAGGGAATTCTTATCGAAATAGAACAAAATATAGCTTGACGGGTTCTTCCATATCAAACATTCTGATACAAGTTAAATCAAAACCATTCATTTCAAATCGTACCACTTCTTATCGATTCTTATAAATTGTTATCAATTCTTATCATTCACATTCGAAAGATCTATTTTTATCATAGTTAAGAATCTATCCCTGTTTCATGAACTTAACAAACAATCATGCAAGACTCAGCAGATACGAGTAATAGTTCCCATCCGCCCCTCCTCAAACGAATCATAACATGAGATATATCAATCAGTTATGCATAACAATTATATACCTCATTCTCCGGTGATGGAAGGGTTGCGCGACCCAAACCATCCAATCAAACGAGGGGAGTGCGAACACTCAAACCCTCAGGTTCCCATTGCCCAAGCAAACCTCCCGGTGGGTTTCGGGTTAATCCTATCAATCAAGTGGAGAGTGTGCATAGGGGTTGCAACCGGCGACCCCTATGATTGTCCCGGGTCCCCCTTACCCATACCTCCTGGGCCCCATTCATTCGTTCATTCTTTCATTCATTATTCTAACCCGCTACTAGTCAGAAACATAAAATGCATATGGTAATAACTTTACCTTGCCGCAACCACGCTTTACATACCTATCCGTGTCAAACCCTTAGCATATTCCTTTTCTCGTAGCTCCCGGCTCATAAGAGGTACACAGTTTGAAGCGTGGTTTAGCATTACCAATCATAATAAATCAACCAAATCAAGCATATATGGGCTTGTACATTGCTCATCATGCTTGGAAGTGTATTGCCATTCATAATTTACATATCTCGCACATATTTACATATACTATAGGTACATTGAAAACGGGCACATTCATAGGGTTTAACTATAACCTAACTTCACCTTACACTGAAAAAACCAAGAACCAAACGAATGATCCACCCTAGAATCACAACGGACCGCGAAACACCACCCCGGGCGCACCTGGATAAACTAAAGGCAAAACATAAGGCTTAGACTCCCAATGAACCATATTGACGCACGGTGTATGCATAAACACTTAAGAGATGCAAACACATAGGCAAAGCTCATATTCAAATCAATTACATGAAATTTGAGACATTACATATCCCCATCATACTCATTTATAATCATAAAACAAGTTCAAGTGCACAATTAAAGATAACACGAAGTGAGGATACATAACAAGGTGCATAAGTGCTTCGTACAAACAATTCACATTTCTTAAGTGACATAAAATGCATATGAGAAAAAATACATAATCATAAACATGATAAAACAAGTTAGGATCAAGTTTGTAGGTGGAAATATACAAGAAAAATGGAATGAAAACTTGAAAAATGGTTCCGAGTACAAACGAGAAAAATCTGACGGATTTCCAAAACGGACAAGCTATGGGAAAATGATCATAACTTGAGTTTGAAAATGATAATTGAGCTTTTATTAAATGAAATTATACACATAGACCTTTAAAATGGTGGGTAGCTCAAATCATGGTTTAAAGCGAGGTGAAAATGGCGTAGGCACGAAGTTGAACGAATGCAGTCTGTCGATGAAGTGGTAACACAATTTTCCGAGGCTTATATCTCATAATCTAGAAAGAATTTTGAGATGATTTCAATTGGAGAATGTTCTAGACTCAAATAGGTTTCTTTGGTTAAAATTTCAGCCAAAACTGAGCACAAATGAAGTCTGCACGGCCGCACAAAATTTGGCCTGAAAAAATGCGCGGCCGTGCGGAAATAAATTTTCCAAAACTCGAAGGTCGCGCGCGGCCGTGCAGGAAATGGACTAAATTTTTACACGGCTGTGCAGGGTTGTCTACATAAAAAAGTAGTAGCAAACAACAGGGGGGTCGATGGGGAGGGGTCCTAAACCACCCAATACCTCAATTCCACCCTAAAAACACTCAAATTCAAGGTATAAGACATACATATAACACATGAGAGCATAAATTTAAACTCCAAAGTTAACCCGTGCATCCAAAACACGAAACCCACACTATTAATTGTCTTCCCATGTAGCACTTAGACACTGAATCAAGTTACGAGCGAGACATTAAATCAAAGCACGTAATGAGTAGGGTACCTTGGATCGTTGATTGAACAGTTGGATCTTCGGGAAGCGTGAGCTCAAAGCTTGGGGCCAAAAATGGAAATTTCCCTTCTCTTATCCTCCCCTTTTGCTGCGTTCCAACATATGAAGAGGAAAATGGATATTTTGGCTATTAAAGCCGGTTTGGGTCAGTAAATGTGTATGGTCAAAACTCCGGTCGAAATGAATCAGATTTTAATACGATAGAGATATCAAACGGCTTTAGAAAATAATTGGTTAATTTTATTAAATTTGAATCGTCGAAATAAATTCAATGACGGGGTCAGAATTCAAATTTAAATTCCCGAGCTCAAATAGCCACAAGGGCTAAAACACCCTAATTAAAATTAGGTATCCTAATTTGGCAAATATTCAACAATTGAGCTCAAGAACAATTTATTAAATTCTAAAGCGTACTTAATGAAATTAAATTGACGTTGACACATAGCATGTAATTCACATAATTCACAAAAGTATAGAATTAAACTCACTGGTGACGCCGTACCTGGAAAGCTGAGGAGCGGGGCGTCACATATCCAATCATGGTGTACGTCAGGAACATGACTCCCACATACGAGATTCCTTCCTTCACCAAACCTCCTAGTGAATTAAGGGTTCATCCCAATTGTTGAGAATAGTATATGAGTTACCTCTCAGCCCTTGCTTTCCCGGTTGGCTCACACACTAACTCTCGGGCCCACAGTTCTATACAAGGTTTACTCGCCAAATCATGAACATGAACGATATTTTGGAAAGATCATTTTGCGATCATTTACATTTTTGGAAAGATAATAATTATAATATACATTTTAGCTAAAAATACACGTAAAGGTGGTATCGGTTCTACGTATCTAGGATTAAACCTTACCTGTGAAGATAAAAACTGAGAATAGAGCTCACTGAGCCTGCTTCTTGTCAAGCGGACGCTCGTCTTGAAATGAAAGAAAATGGATGAAAGTGATGAAGTGATGATTTCTTGATGCTACAAGGATGAATTATGCCTAATCCTAGCTTGGTGATGAAAATTTTCCACTTCTTTGGTGCTTGGGTGATCAGCCGAGACAGCAAAGCGTATGTATGATTAATATATGAGAAGCTTCAAGCTTCTCTGCATATATAATTGCATGTTATGCCAATTCACAACCAAGTCTCCAACTTTTATATATCATACTTCAGTTCACACTTAGGAAAATATGATCAATGAAGTCCAAGAAGCACATGTAATTCGGTCCTCAAAGTTATTAAAAATGAGCAAGTAAGGACAATCGAGCAATCAAGTCACGTTCAATCATTGATTTCAAATGTCGATCAAATATAAATGTTACTAAATTTCATAAGTTTCAAATAATTTCACGTAATTATAATTAAGTCTAATGTATGACAGTATTATAATTTTACCAAGTATATAAATAAATTGATTAATTATTGATTCTCTCGAACACCACGTGTCGCTTTTACCTGAAATTTGGAATCTGAGGTGATAGAAATGCCACGGAGTAGTTTGGATGCAGATAGAGATCACCATGACAACACGAACATGACTATTATTTCCTGAATAATGTAGACAATATTCCACCTAACCAAATATCCTTTTTAGAACATTCTTGGTTTCCAGAACTTAGAAAATCGGGGTGTTACCGCCGTTAGTCGCGCCATTGCTCCAGAACTGAGTGCCACCTCCTTCCCCTTGAAGTTGCACGTGAGAGAGGTTCCGTCTGCCACGAGCTTCCTGCAGCGCTTGCTGTGACACCCTACTCACTCACATATACAGGTACGCGACACGTGTGGATTTAATTCCATAATTTATTTGATTACTTATGTATTTGATGCTCTTATATAGTTTGTCTCTATTTCCTTCTTAATTTTAATAACTTGAATTATATGCATTAATTGAATTCTTTGTTGTTCGTGAAATATGCGAATTATGAATTTGAATACCCGAGCTTGCTATATGTGAATTACATAAATCTTAAACTCTTTTGTATGATTTAATTTATGTTTTGGACTTGGTTGAATAAGTTTAGACTCAAGTGATTTTATTTTGGAAATTTTTGGGCCTTTCTGCAAATTGGCCATTTTGAGTCCCTAATCCGTATCTTGACCTAGGGAACTCGGATTCGAGTTCCGTCACCTCTATAGAGTTTGAGTTGACAATTTGGATTCAATGGGACAAGCCTCATAACTTTTCAACTTCATTTCGACCCCTAACGACTCAAATTTTGTTGTACGCGCTTGGTATGCATATACTCACCTACTATTGCTTTGTTGACCTTTCTTGCGCCTTTTTACACCAAAAATCAGCCTCTCTCCCCCCATTTCTTCCCAAAATTGAGCCACACCTTGAGATAAAGAAGAAGAAGAAGCACCAAGCTTTTCCCACCATTGTTGATCCCTTCCAAGCTCAAGAATCCCCCTTTCTTGAGTCCTCTCTTCAAGGTAAGCTAAGATTCTTGCAGTTCTTATTCTTATGCTTCTTCTTATTCTTGTGAAACTTGAATTTATGTTGGGGATGTATGGATATTGATTCTTGGGTGTATAGTAAGGGTCTGGGGGAAATTTGTGACTCCATGAGCTTCCATGATCCTTGTTGGTTTTTAATGTTTATATGAAGGTCCTTGATGCTTATTCTTTAATTATTTATGATTCTTGATGTTGGTTGTTGGTTGAGACAAGCTTCACCATTTATGCTTTGATGGGTTTTGGGGAAAAACTTGAATTCTTGCCTATATGCTCAATTTGAATGTAATTGGTGCATTTTGGGCGTTTAGGCATGAGTGGTATGGTTTAAAACCCTTGGAACACTTGAATCCCTTGATCCCCTTCTTGGCCCTTCTTATTCTTGTGATGTATGTTGAGTTAGGAGTTGGTTTGGGAAGTCTTGGTGTAAGAATGTGGATTATTTGGTTCATTATGCGATCATGCATGCCGATTTGCCTCGTTGGAGCTCTTATGCTTGTTTTTGCTTGAATCTTGGTGTTTTGGACTTGAATTCTTACTTCTTTGATGAATTTGATGTATTAAATTGTTAATGCATGAATTTTTGACTTTATGTTGGTGCTTGGATTGAGTTTAGAGAGTTCTTTCATGATTCAAACTGGTTTTGGCCGAAAACTTGGTGTTTGAAGTTGTTTTGGACGCTGAAGGGTATCCATGACTGTGGGGATTTTGTGCTGAGGAACCTACAGATGTGGGAATCATGTTAAACAACATGGTTCTACTACATCATTTCCACAGCCGTGCATTTTGAACCGTAGATATCACTTAGTGTCACCTGTCATTTTTGTTTTTTATTTTCTTGCTTCCCGTGGTTTGTATGCATCTCTCCCACCGCCATTATAACTCCTAAGCTTTCTTATCATGTTATATTATGAGTTACCTAGACTATGTTGGATTTTGGTATGATTTTGAATTGATTTGAATAAGATATGGTTCAATATGTCTGATATGGTACGTTTGTGCACTTCATACGCATTCATTGCATCCATGATCATTGCCAAGCATCTAAGGTGGTTCAGTTTGAGTTTAAGTTTTGTGTTTCTATCTTTGGTTTGCTCTATCTTTGGAACAACTATGAAGTCACATAAGCATGGAGATAACAAAAATGGACTTACCAAGCAAAGAAAATGAACAAATAAAGGTCTTGGATCTTGGGGTTTTGCACAACAATGGAAGCTTGAAGGTTGGAGCTCCTCTTCTCCTTTTTAGGGCTGAAAATCAGTGGGGACAAAGGAAGAGGAATAGAAATGGGCTATTTTGTGTAATAGGGAGGGAAAAGAAAGTCAACCAATGTGGCTCCGGGTCCTACATAGGTATTTAGGTGTGTTTTGTGTACGTACAAGTATACGGCTAGGTATTTCGGTCCAAAATGAATACGGAGGGCTCAAAACCAACTTAAAATCATACAAACAAGTTCTCGGATTAGATTAGACATGTAAAGCATGCTCAAGAATCAAAAATCACAAAACACGTACCTCACGAGCAACGAAGAAATCACGTATCACATAAGTTCAAACAATTCACGTAATTCAAATAATTCAAATAATTCAATCATAAGAATAAGGAAGGAAACAAGAAAATTGGTTAAGCAATTATATAAATCACATATTTAATAATTAAAACATGCACATAAGTCATACCTGCTCGTCCGACGGATCGGGGTGTCACAATATCCCCTATTTAAAAAGGACTTATCCTCAAGTCTGATCCGACTCTTCGAATAACCCCGGATACAATCTTCTCATCTTTTCTTCAATTTCCCACGTCGATTCCTCAGACTTTTGATCCCTCCAAAGAACTCGGACCAAAGGAATCCGTTTATTTGTCAACTCTTGAATCTTTCTATCTTGCATTGTGACCGGATGTCTCACTATGGTTAAATCCAGCTCAATTTGAACATCGTCCACGGAAATGATAGAATCTTCATCGGGGAAAAACTTCCAAAATTGTGAAACCTGAAAGATATTGTGAATTCCAGTTAACTGCGGCGGCAAGTCTAATCTATACGCCGTTTCTCCAATCCTTTCCATGATTTCATATGGCCCAAGGTATCGGGGATTAAGTTTACCACCTTTACCTATTTGAGTGAAGCCCTTTCTAGGAGATGTTTTCAAGAAGACTTGATCTCCGACTTGGAACTCTAAAGGCCTTCTTCTCTTGTTGGCATAAATCTTTTGTCGATCCTAAGCCGCTTTCATCCTTTGCATGATTAGGCAAACTTTCTCAATTGTAGTTTCAATATCATTCCTCGGCGTCGCCCTTATCAATCGATCTTCCTTAGTCCACTTCCAATCATCTAACTCGCAATAAACCGGTGACCTGCACTTTCTCCCGTATAAAGCCTCATATGTAGCCATCTTAATTGAGGTTTGGTAGCTATTATTATATGCAAACTCAACCAACGGGAGATGTTCATCCCACTTATCCTGAAAATCCAACGTACACGCCCGAAGCATATCCTCTAAGTACTGAATTAACCGCTCAGATTGTCCGTCTATTTGGGGATGCGAAGCCGTGCTAAAATTGAGCTTAGTTTCCAAGTGCTTGTGAAGATTCTGCTAGAAAATTGAAGTGAACCTCAGTCTCGGTCGAAAACAATACTCTTCAAAATCCCATGTAACCTTATGATCTCTTTACAATACAAATCGGCTAATTTTGGAACCTTATCCGTCATCCGCACCTTAAGAAAGTGAGCTGACTTAGTCATTCTATCAACGATAACCCAAATTCCATCATACCCTCCTTTTACTCTAGGCAAGCCGGACATGAAGTCCATAGTCATTTGCTCCCACTTCCACTCGGGTATCGGAAGTGGTTGGAGAGTTCCACCCGTCTTTTGGTGTTCTGCCTTCACCCTTTGGCAAGTTAGACACCGCTTCACGAAGTTCGCGACGTCCCTATTCATGCCATTCCACCAAAATCTCTCTTTTAAATCCCAATACAGTTTAGTACCTCCCGGATGGGTCAAATACCTCGAGCGATGCGCCTCCTCAAGTATAATTCTCTTGAGCTCTTTTGGGATGCATATTCTCGCTTTAAATCTCAACAAACCCAACTCATCGAAGTTGAACTTCGGAGTAGGAGCCCATTCCAATCTCTTCACCAATTTTTGTAAACTCGGATCCGATTTCTGAGCATCTAACAATTGTTGAAACAACTCTGATTGCACGGTAAGATTCGAAAGCCGACAAGCCGTAGCTGCCAAACTCGCACCTAAACTTGAGGAACCAATTTCTAAACTAGCCACGCTCGCCTTTCTACTCAAAACATCGGCTACTACATTTGCCTTACCTGGATGATATTGAATCTTGCAGTCGTAATCTTCTAAAAATTCCATCCAACGCATCTGCTTTACATTTCACTTCTTATGAGTAAACAAATATTTGAGGCTCTTATGGTCGGTAAATACCTTGAACGTTGCCCCGTAAAGGTAGTGTCTCAATTTAATCAAAGCAAAAACCACAGCGGCCAACTCGAGATCATGTGTTGGGTAATTCTTCTCATGCTCCTTCAACTTTCCTAAAGCATAAGCAACCACCCGACCATGCTACTTCAAAATGGCCCCGAGACCTTCCTTTGAGGTGTCCGTGTACACCGCATACCCATTTATACCCTCGGGCATAACAAGAATCGGTGCAGAAGTCAATATTTTTTTGAGAATCCGAAAGTTTTCTTCACACTTATCATCCCATTCAAATTTCTCATTTTTCTTGGTCAAGTGAGTCAGCGGAGCGGAGATCTTAGAGAAATCTTGAACAAATCGACGATAGTACCCCGCTAACCCTAAGAAACTCCTTATCTCAGAAGAATTCTTCGGTCGTTCCCAATTCAATACCATCTCAATCTTCGATGGATCTACCTCAATTCCATTCCCTGAAATTATATGAGCCAGAAACATCACTTTGTCGATCCAGAACTCACACTTACTGAACTTGGCACAGAGCTTATGTTCCCTTAACGTCTCCAACATAATTCTCAAGTGCTGAACGTGTTCTTCAACCGACTTTGAGTATACCAGGATGTCGTCTATAAATATTACCATAAACTTGTCCAAAAATTATCTAAACACCCGGTGCATCATGTCCATAAATGCCGCAGGAGCATTTGCCAAACCAAATGGCATCACCACAAATTCAAAGTGTCTGTAGCACGTATTAAACCCTGTCTTGGAGATATCCTCCTCCCTAATTCGTAGCTGGTAATAACCCTGCCTCAAATCTAACTTGGAGTACACACGGGAACCCTGTAGAAGATTGAATAACTCGTCGATGTGAGGCAAAGGGTATTTATTCTTTATGGTCATCCTGTTCAACTCTCGATAATCTATGCACATCCGTAGCGTCCTATCCTTCTTCTTTACAAACAAGACGGGAGCACCCCACGGAGAAGTGCTCGGACGGATGTACCCACACAAGAGAAGGTCGTCAAGCTGCGTCTTAAGCTCCTTAAGTTCTACTGGAGCCATTATATAGGGAGTCTTCAATAAAGGCTCTGATCCGGGATGAAGGTCGATAACAAACTCGATGTCCCTATCCGGAGGCAAAGAGCCTAGACTTTCAGGGAAAACATCGGCATACTCTTGTACGACCTCCGTCTCTTCGAGTTTGGCCTGATCCTTAGGCTTGTTCAAAAGATAGGCCACAAAACCAACTGCACCATCCCGGACCAATTCTCTAGCCTCTAGGAAAGAAACGAACGGGCTTGACTTCAACCTCTCGCCTGTGAAAACCACTAATTCCAAAAGTACCTTCTTATCCCTACAATCCATCACCGCTCTATGCTCGATGCTCGTAGAGCCAATCCATACCCAAAATCACTCCATATCTCTTCATTTCCATTTCAATTAAGTCGGGCTCAAAAACTCGATCTTCAAAGCTAACCGGACAACCCCGATAAATCGTATAAGTTTTTAAACTACCACCCAAGGGAGAAGTAATCATGTAGTCATGCGCACACAAGGAAACCGGCAAGCACAATGAAGAAGCAATATCCCGGGAAATAAAGCAATGAGTGGCCCCGGGATCAAACAATGCGTGCAATGTAATGCCATGAATGCTTATTGTACCTTCCACTACGGCATTCGGATCGATTTCTGCAGCTTCTTCCTCCTCTCCTCCGAGAGCATAGGCCCGAGCTTGAATAGCTAGCCTTTGATTTCCACCTTGAGCATTCATTAGCCTCTTCTTCGGACAAGCATTCAACATACGATCCGTTGCCCCACACCCGTAGCATTTGTTGTAATGTTTGTAGCATTTCTCTACGGGATGATTCCCTTGACAATGTGAGCATCGAACTGGGGCCAGAAGTGCTAGAGGTTGATTCTTTTGCCCCGCCGGTTTAAATTGTTTGTTTTGGGGCTTAGCTTGCGGAAAAACTTGATAGGCGGGTCTCTTCCCGAACTTATTGGAGCCACTCGAACTAGACCCGTGTCCGGAGTATAAGCTCTTTCTTCTCATCACCACCCTTTCTTCCACCCTTAAAGCTTTCTCCATTACCTTTGCCCAAGTCCGAACATTTGAGGCCTCCAACACATCCTTCATGTCCTCTCGAAGGCCTTGAAAGAATTGTGAAGCCTTGCTCTCATCATCGTTGGTGATATTAGGGAAATAACAGGAGAGCCTTTCAAACTCGTTGATGTATTCAGTGACTGTCATGTTTCCTTGCTTCAAGTCCATGAATTCCCTCATTCTACGGCTACTAATAGCTTGTGGGATGTACTAGTTCTTGAATTCCCGAGTGAAAACATCCCAAGTGATTCCCTCGCCGGTGGCCTCTAATTTCACTTCAACACCCGACCACCACTCAAAAGCTTGCCCTTGCATCATCGTTAGAGTGCTTTGTAGCTTCTCCATTTCCCCACATGGTATAAGATTCCAAATGCGGTTGATTTGTACCATCTATTGTTCTCTTGCACGTCATTTCCACCCACAAAGACCGGTGGGTTTTGGTTCTTAAACTCCCGAAGTACCACTAGGATGGCACCTCCTCTATTGTTACCTCCCGGATTGGCATTAGCAAGTTCTTTTGCCCATTGATCGAGGTAAGTAGCCAATCGTTCCATGAAATCTCTCGGATCACGTTGTAGAGGTGGTGGTGGATGGTTATCCTCTTCATATCGTGGAGAATGGTCCCGATGATGTCGAGGCTCCGGAGATCGATCCCTACGATGATGTCTTCTCGGAGGCATAATTCCTACAAAATAAGGATTTTCGATACAAATGCGTGCGGGCATGTTTTCCTAAGCCGACCGACCTAGACTCACTCGACACGACACTAGAGCTCCGACATTGCAACCGCGAGCTCTGAACCACTTCAAGGATGTGACGCCCGAACACGGGTCATCCACATCCCCTGTACCTAGACCCGAACTCACGCATGAAATGGAAGTCCATACATGAGCCCAAGTCTAAGCGAACGAGGACCTACACACACCCACTAGGCTAAGCGGGGCTAAAATCGGAGACATAGCGCGCAATAGAAAATCAAACAGAGAGCGAAAGCAACCAAGATCAACATACAAACACGTATATACAGAATGCCACACCGGGCCAAAAGAATAATATACATAACATCACAAATAACAAGAGTAGCATAACAAGAGTATACAATTATCTCCAAAACATAATTATGAAATGAAGACTCGACCTAGACTAGCTAGTACAACACCGGACGCACTTTCCCCTAGCTCGAGCAAACCTGCACTAAAGGTGGGAAACGGAGAGGGTCAATCCAAACACTTGAGTGAGTGAGGGGGCTAACGCACACCCTCACACTACATAAATATAAGCAAAGCACATAATAAGGCGATGTTTATGAATCGGGCTAGGGTTTTGCAAGCCAAAACCTTTAAAAGAGTACATACATATACGAAGAAAACCTATCCCGATTCATAATCCATCCAACTTAAACATAAATAAAGATCCTGTGAGTACGGATCCTCCCAAACTCCTCAGAATAACATAAACATAACATAAATTGAAATTCAATCCTCCTCCATCAGCGAAAATCGGGAATCAAACCCAATTCGCCTACTTACATATGCACGGGGGTAGTGATCCCACAACGTGCTCGAAGATCCACACCTCATCAACCTCCTGGATTCGCGCGTGTCACCACGAATGGGAATCATGCATAGGTATATTCCGACGGCCCTAGCCATACCAGGTCTCCTTACCCACAATTCCCGGGGCCCAACATACTTACCAAGAACCAAATCCCATATTTCAGGGCTTAGATCGCAACAAACATAACCAAAAACGTACAAAACCTAAGCTTACTTATGCTTATACATATATCTTTCCATAAAAGCTTAAACGAGTATATAAAGCCATAAACATATCTTAAACACGCTTAGAGACAAGAATATATAAGATATATACTCGCATGCATGATAGAAATCAACACATTAAGGCCATAGGTCGCTTAACTAGTACAAAAGATCATAAACCTCACCTTATGACAAAATGGGTAGAGAACCGAAAGCAAAACGGGCAAACCGACACCTAAGCCTCGGGCTCAATGACGTCTAAAAAGGGCTCTGAGACATACAAACATAATACCCAAGACTTAGACTCGATCATGAACAAAAATGATGCTCGGCACTGCTTATGAATGCAATGAATGCATATGGAATGCACAAACGTACCAATTAGGGCATATAGAGGCATAACTCCATATTTTGTAATCAAAATCGAGCCAAATTCATACACAGTCAAGAGCACATGCATAAGAATATATTAAACAATCTTAAGAATCATATTAGGGGCGGGAAACATGCTTAGAAGACATAAGAGGCGAAGAAACAATGAAAAAACACGGCCGGCGGGACTGAGGGAGACCAACGGCCGTTGGGATTTTCTTCTTTATTTTCCAACGGACGTTGATGTGAGGCAGTAGCTCCTTAAAATATGGCCATTTCCAATGGCTGTTGAAAACAAGGAACAACAAATCAACGGCCGTTGATTCCTCTCAGCGGCCCAAAACCTATTTTTGCACATAATCCGGCCAAAACCAACTCAAGGCAAGCTTACACACTCCAAAACCAATACAAACTCATTCTTAAACAAGGTAACTCATACCAAGACATAATACGATTCAAAATGCATCAAGAAAACATGAGATGATACACACATTTTCAAAGAATCGCACTTAAGAGCAAAACTGGCAATAAGTGTATTCAAGGAGCCAAAATGCATTCAAAATACCAACACCAAATCACTAAAACAATCAAAACTCAGATATTACACATTATAGCACTCAAATGGACATGTTGGGGAGAAGGGGATCAAGGGATCTTGCCCAAAACTCAATCAAATTCCCACAAACATGCTTCAATTCATCACAAGGGCACATATCTTGCACAAATTAATCAAGAAACTACATTCCCTTGCATTCTCCCACAAACCCACATGCCTCATAAATGCTATACTCTCCTAATCCAACTACCAAGCAAAGGAATCCATAAATGATCCATGAATATGCAACAACAACCTTAATGAATGCCTTCTAGTGCAACAAGAACCAATGGAATGCAAGAATGCATCATATGCCATGGAAACCCTTACTATTCCCTATCTTGCTCAAAATCATACTTCCCAACATAAATCTCATGATTAAAGCATAACTATGATGTCACATAAGCATGGAGATAGCAAAAATGGACTTACCAACCAAAGAAAATGAACAAATAAAGGTCTTGGATCTTGGGGTCTTGCACAACAATGGAAGCTTAAAGGTTGGAGCTCCTCTTTTCTTTCTTGGGGCTGAAAATCGGTGGGGGCAAATGAAGAGGAAGAGAAATGGGCTATTTTGTGTAATAGGGAGGGAAAAGAAAGTCAACAAATGTGGCTCGGGGTCCCACATAGGTATTTAGGTGTGTTTTGTGTACGTACAAGTATACGGCTAGGTATTTCGGTCCAAAATGAATATGGAGGGCTCAAAACCAACTTAAAATCATAAAAACAAGTTCTCGGATCAAATTAGACATGTAAAGCATGCTTCAGAATCGAAAATCACAAAACACGTACCTCACGAGCAACGAAGAAATCACGTATCACATAAGTTCAAACATTTCACGTAATTCAAATAATTCAATCATAAGAATAAGAAAGGAAACAAGAAAATAGGTTAAGCATTTATATAAATCACATATTTAATAACTAAAGCGTGCACATAAGTCATACCTGCTCGTCTGGCATATCGGGGTGTCACATACCCGGTGCATCATGTCCATGAAAGCTGTAGAGGCATTAGTTAGACCAAACAGCATCACCACAAACTCATAATGCCTGTATTGAGTGTTGAATCCTGTCTTTGGAATGTCCTCTTCTCGGATTCGTTGCTGATAATATCCCAACCTTAGGTCGATTTTAGAATAGACCTTTGACCCTTGAAGAATATCGAACAACTCCTCGATATATGAGGGGATATTTGTTCTTGACGGTTCTTCGACTAAGCTCCCTATAATCGATGCCCAACCTTAGAGTCCCATCCTTCTTCTTAACAAACAAAACCGGTGTACGCTAAGGAGATGTACTCGGTCGAATGTATCTACTAGACAAGAGTTCCTCGAGTTATATCTTTAACTCATTTAACTCAACAATAGCCATTCTATAAGGGGTCATAGAAAATGGCCCGGCATCGGGATACAAATCGATCACAAACTCGATTTCCCACTCAGGTGGTAAAGAACCAAGAGTCTCAGGAAAAACTTCGAGGAAATCCTTCACTACTTCTATTTCCTTAAGCTTAGCCTGATCTTTTTAGCTTATTGAGAAGATAGGCAACAAAACTTTTCGCACCATTATGAATCAACTTTCGAGCTTCAACAAGAGAAACCAACGGTGCAATCTTTGAACCCAAACTCTCAACAACAACATCGAAACCCAACTAAATCTTCTTAGCCAGAAAATCAACAATGGTGCAGTGCTTGTACAACCAATCCATACCCAAAATCTCCCCGTAGCGACTAATCGGCATCTCCACAAAATTTGTCAAGTAGTCAGGGCCCTCAATTCTCACCGGAATCTCCTTAAACAACCAATCCATCTCTAAGTTCCCACTGTTAGGAATAGTGCCCTAGAAAGCCGATTGTAATATCCGCTTTGGACTTTTCCTTATGTAATCACAGACAATCTT
>JBBMKE010090491.1:0-17115 GCA_037834125.1 Lippia alba | reverse complement strand
CTTGAAGGTCTTCGTTCCCTAGGTCCCATCGTTGTTGTTGAATTTCCAGTGCTGATGATGCCAAAGCCGAATTGGGACAACAATGTTAAACTAAGAGAAGCATGTAGCTTAAATCAAGTAAAAGGGAAAACAAAAATAACATTAAGATCATACCGCACTACCACCTATACTGAATGAGAACTTGAAGGTCTTCGTTCCCTAGGTCCCATCGTTGTTGTTGAATTTCCAGTGCTGATGATGCCAAAGCCGAATTGGGAGAGCCGTGTCCCAACACTAAATGAATCAGTTGAAGAGTCGGAATATATATCTCCAATTCCAGGAGGGATCTCCTCTAGTGCATCGCATCTTATGATATGAAGTTGCTCAAGGTAAGGGAAGTGAGTATTTTCTGCTCGCCAGTACTTCAGTTCCCTTAAATTGTTCATTCCCAAGAATTTCAGGCTGTTTTCGAATTTTCTCAGAGGGTCCTCCCACGATCATGTCGATTCTCCCGAGGCAGGGAGGATTGTTTGGTTCTCGCTCGGTGGGAGGTTTTACCTATCGAGTTCGTTGGGGGGAGGTCTCGACTTGGTGGTCTCGATTCCTAGCATGATCGTCGATCTTCTTGATAAATTCTTACAAGTGTCCACCTTGATGAGCCTCTCGATCTCATCTCGGAGCGCGATCCAATCCGCGGTGTTGTGTCCTCGTTGCTGGTGGAAATTGCAGAACTTGTTACTATCCCGATTTTTGGCAGTGTCCTTCATGGGCTTCGGCTTCTTAAGGAGCTTTGGGTCGATGGCGTTGTAGATTTTCTCAATCGGCCGAGTCAGTTGGGTAAAATGTTTACGAGGTCGCGAAGGTCCTGTAGTATCATTTCTTGGTCGATTGTCCGTCTTCGGGCCTCGAGCGGACTCTGGCCTCTTATTCTGGGTTGCATTGAATCTTGAATTTTCCAATTCTTCGAGCTGCATCCAGTAATAAGCAGCGGCTTGGATATCGGCCAAGTTCTTAGGTTTTTGCAGGATAATGTACCGAGCGCAATCGTTGCTGGCAACCGCTTGATGAACGATAGGTTTCAGATGATTGATGCTCGGTTCGTCAGTCTTGATTACCGCTTGAGAGAACCGGGTGAAAAAAATCTCTCAATGACTCGTTAGAACCTTGTTTGATTGTGTAAAGGTAAGTCGAGGGTAATTTATCCCCTTTCATAGAGGAGAAGTGGGCGACAAATTTTTCGGTCAGGTTTTGGTAGGATTAGATGCTTCAAGGCGGAAGCCGATTGAACCAATCCTGAGCAGGCCCTTCGAACGTTGCCACAAAAATCTTGGCCCAGATATCGGGATCATGGGGGAACATACTGAGTTGCATCTCGAGTCTAGAGACATATTTTTCTGGATCCGTCGAACCATTGTAAGAAGGAAGACCAGTCGAAATATTATCATCTGTGGTGGCCTCAATAATGGCATCGCAGAAAGGGAAATTGGCCTTGCGGATGCTCCTGTACTTCTGAGCACGATTTGGGAGGGGATTTGATCGCTCTACCCGATGGTGAGGTCGATTCATGTGTCCGCGTCGACCCGAGTGTCGACTCGGAGACTGACCACGTGAATCTTGGCCCTCGTGTTGATTGTTCTCTCTGGGGGCTCGAGGAGGTAGTTGATTTCGTAGATCGTCGGAATGTACAATTCTTCCTTTGTTCCATCTTCTAATTTTGTTCCTTCTTCCTTCGAGTCCCAATCGGCTAAAGACTCCGTTGGAGTTACGCTGTGACACGTCTTCGTATCTTCCTTCGCGTTCTCCCCGAGAGTTTCGGGTAGTGTAAAAAGTTCGAGATCCGGAATCTCGAGAGCAATGTTGCCGAGATGTGTTGGGGTGATCATGTCGGGCAGGACGTTTACGTCTCGGGCTTGGAGCTCGAGAATTGGCTTCTTCTTCCTGTGCTTCAAGCCTTTCTCGTGCAGGACGTCGTGCCAGTTGACGGTTGGGTTGGAGCCCTGCAGGTCCGGGTTGGGCTACGTGTCGGTTATACGGGCACGACCGGTCGAACCGGGGGACATGAAGGCATCCTAGGTTCGCGGCCTTCCACGTTAGCTGCGACAGCCTCGTCCCAGCAGTCCTTTAAGTATTGCTCGAGCTCGGGGGTAGAATACACCAGGGGGACACTGGCCGCAGGAGGGACGACAGCTTGAGGCAGGAGTTGTGGCAAAATCTCATAGTTTTCCTCGTCGACTACTTGGACATTGTTGACAGCATTCCGGGAAGACATGACTGTTGGCTTTTGTTACGGAATTTCCACAGACGACGCCAAAATGGTAGAGCCATTTTTCCGTCTGACTCGGGGTCGAGGAATCGGAGGTCGAAACACTTGAATTTGTAATCGAGGGGATTCCACCGGTCTTCTCGGAACCTGATCAAGCAAACAGAATGGGTGAACTAGAGGCCAACTTGGGGGACTTGGGGGTTTACTCAGGTTGGCACTTCGACGCTCAAGTCAGAACTCGAGTAGTGATTATCGAGGGGAGTGTAGTAAAAATGGTAGGTAAAATTTGCCTGGTGAAATAAATGCGGCACTATTTATACTAGGTAAACTCATCATTGCGTCGACCCACGTGTTAACGCTGCGTGTTGACAGGTGTCCCACTGAGCCTAAGCATTAAATGCTTGGTCGGCCATTATCAAGTGTGGGAATGCTGACGCATGGCGTTGGGTCGAGAAGATCGAGGGAGCCAGAATCTAGCGGATCGACTCGGGTCATGCTCGAAGAGTGAATGCAGTAATTTCTTGGGGGGAGTGAAAAGGGCGATCAAGGTTCGACTCGATTATTTGCAAGGTCGAGAAATGGGACACGTGTCTGATCATCCTCACGCCACGTGTTTGATATATATTATCCACGTCAGTATAGATGATCAAAGGAATTGGAATATTTCTTACTTTATCAAATGAAAGAATCATTCAGGTTTTTGTCGTAAACAATCAAAGTCAGCAAAAATAGCATTTTAAACCACCACATATCTTAGTTTAGCTAAAAGTTTTGAGTTTGAATTTTTGGGAACGCAACTACCATCAATAGGAAGAACTTTAAATCTAAGTGATTCGATTCGTTTCGATCCATAGGAAAAGCTTTAAACTTAAATGGTTCGATCCGTCTCGATCCATATAAAGGAGTTATAGAAACAAAAATAAAAATATAGATAGCATTTTAATGTTCATATAATCAGAAACAAAAAAGGAAAAATCTACCGATAATCTTACACAAAGTTGAATTCAAGAATTATGACAGCAATGAAAAACTAATCCAACGTCTTATTAGATAGAAATGGGAAGTGAAAAATTGAAGGCTAATTATTACATTAAGGCATATCGAAGAGAAGCAATTTTCTCGGTTATCAGCTTCGAGCCACCCTGCATCCACGTTTGGCATTACAAAGGTAAGTGAAGAGGATTATGATCCAATCAATAAAGTGGCTTATAACAGCTTACATTTAAGACAAGCATGCAGCTGAAATCTGGAAAACAAACAAATATAATTAATAGCATACCATTGACGAGAACTTGAAGGTCTTCGTTCCCCAGGTCACGTTGTTGTTCTTGAATTTGCAATGCGGATTATCTCAAAGTTGATCTTTTGCAATCCTCCAAATCCAAGTTAATCAGTTGAAGAGTCGGAATATCTCCAATTTCAAGAGGAATCTCCTCTAATTCAGTGCAACTTATGATATGAAGTTGCTCAAAGCAAGGGAAGTGAGTATGTTCTGCTCGCCAAAGCTTGAGATAATGTAAATTCTCCATTTGCAGGAATTTCAGCTTGAGAAATTCCCCTTCTATGGGTTCCCATTCTTCTCCCAAAAATGCAGCTGTTAGTAGTTTGAGAACTTGTAGATTGGACAACGAACCCAAGACACTCATGTCTTTCCAAGGAAGTTGGCAACCAAATAGGGTCAACTTTATGAGAGTCGAAGGAAAGGCAAAGTTCTCAGGTAAGGGTATTGCATCCTGTGTGGAATTAGAAATAAAAAGTTGGAGTGTCTCAAGTTGGTGCAAATGGACCAGATTGCTGAGCTCATATTCCTCCCAATTTTGATTTCCCTTGCAACTGCATCCCAATTTCTTAAGATTCAAAATCATTTTAATACTATCATTGGTGAATCTGAACCCTGCTACACGGTAGAGTGTTTGTAGGTTTCCTAGTAAAGGAGCTCCATCAATAATCCTAATTTCACTATAAGGAATCGGCGGAAATTCTATTTTGAATCTGGACATAACATGCCTTAATTGTGGCATTTTCCAAATTTCAGATGGTAACCATGCATCTGAATGAAAAATTAATGTTTGCAGATTCTGAAGGTGGAATATACGTGAAGGAACAGGATTGCGGTATACATTAAGGTTAAGGTACCTTAAATGTAATAGCTCTACGAGTGCGTCAGAACTAAAATGTAATAGATCTGAGTTTCCAGGAGAATTTGAGATGTACCAAGTAACTCTTTTATCCAATATCCTCAATAATTTATAATTAAATGCTGCTGATAATAACTTATCCTTGTATGGTTCGGGGGAACAATAGATCAGAGAACGAACATGTGAGCCATGTTTCTTTATATATTTGAGAATTTTGGAATATTCATCCAAAGTTCGAACGTAGACACGGCGTACATCCCCCATGAGTAGTCTCTGAAAGTCATCTTTTCGTTGCACACTGAGCAAAAAATTCTCAACATGAGCTCTTTGGGAGCACAAGTCTCTCAAAACATCATGAATGATGCAAGACTTGAATCTGCCATTGGGCTTCTCTCTAAGGATCAAAACAAGATTTCTGTTGACGAGATCTTTGAAATACTCTTCCCTCACTTCTTCTAAGCTTTCAGATTCATTTGCTTTTATAAAGCCCTCCGCAACCCATAACTTAATGAGCTACGATATACGAATTTCATGATCTTTCGGATAACCTCCCAAATATAGAAAACATGGTTTGAGATGATGAGGCAAGTGGTTATAACTTAAAGATAGTATCGTCGACAAATGTCGGTCGTTCTGATAAGTAATAGTCGAACTTACTTTGCTTGCTATGTTTTCCCATTCATGTCGCTTTCTTTTGACATTTGAAAGAACTCCTGCAATCACCACAATCGCAAGTGGAAGTCCTCGACAATTCTTCGCAATCATCTTGCCAATAACCTCTAACTCTTTCGGGCAATGTTCTTGTGCAGCAAACACTTTCTCTCGGAGAAGGGTCCAGCTCTGGTCCTCATCTAAGAACTGCATTTGATGATGAAAATTTGAACTACTAGCATAATTAGCCACATCAAGCAATCTAGTAGTTATTATTATTCTGCTTCCATTTGAATTATCCGGAAATATCCTTCTAATATCATCCCAGAATGTTGTCTCCCATACGTCGTCCATAACGATGAGATACCTCCTTCCGAACAAAGTTTGATATACATGTTGTCGCAATACCTCCTCCCCTTCTTTTTCCAATTCCTTTTTGTTGATATTAAGTGAATTTATAATAGCCAGAAGAATGTTTCTCAAATAATAATCTTGAGATACAGTAACCCAAACACGGCAATCAAAACGATCATGTGTAAGTCTATCATCAAAAATATTTCTAGCTAATGTAGTCTTACCGAGGCCCCCCATGCCGACAATAGAAATGACCTCACGCTTGGATGATTCTCCGCATAGCTGGGCCTTTATTGTTGTCCTGAAGTCTTCATTGCATACCAACATTGTGTTTTTGCCACTCGGTGCTTGTACTCTTGATACTTCTACAGAAATATCAGAATTTGGCTGCAAATCTTCATGAACTGTGCTGCTTTCCTCTTTGATCCTCGTCAGCTCTTGCAGGACGGAACCAACTTCTGTATTCACCTTCTCCAAGCCTTGATCATACTCATCCTCCCCAGTATTGTCAGGAACATTTCGGAAAGTCAAATCCCAGAGCCTGCGAAGTCTCTCTACTCCACAAGTTCTCTTTTCTAGATGAATATGAGTTAATAAAGTTGTTGAAATGTGAGATTCAATCATATCCTGAGCACGGTAAGCTACATCTCTGATCCGCCTTTCTAGAATATCATTTGTTTCTTCGTCGTGGTCTTTGGGAGAATAATCATCCACCATTTCCAGCATAAGATTGAACTTTTTATAGAGAGAGACGTGAAGTTGGTGTTTGTCAGGATGGAAGTTTGGATATCGATCGTGAAGGGTTATGTCCTTGAGCAATTGAACAACTGAAACAAGAGCAGCATAGTAAGCCATAGCTGATCGATCTCCTTCAACACACACACGAACCAGAAGAGATATTACAGGATAGCTGTTAGAAACTGCTCTTTCAGCTTCAATTATTGATGTCGTGATAAAACCTAATAAGCAACTACCACCATTTGTATTAGTTAATTTGTATTAAAGTCTAACTTTGGATTAATTAATATTCTTTTACAGCCTGGCTAAGTTTGATTAGAGTGCTCTACACACTAATCTTAAACTAATCTTGTATTAGGTAATTAGCATTAAAGGTTGGCTAATATGATTCTGACGACACAGCTAACTATGATTGGATTATTTAATTTCTCTGACAGCAAGACTAACTTTGATTAGAATGCACACGCTAATCCTAAACTAAATGAATTCGTCTAATTAAACAAATTTCCCCAAAGTTTAACAAATTACAAAAACTTTCTGCAACACATTCCGAGATATTTTCGATTGCGCGTTATAACATTCATCGATTAAAAGTCAAATATTGATATGTGCAAAAGAATAATATGATATTTATCAAAATTTATGGTGGTCGATATGTAATGTAATTTTATTTTATTTTCTCGATTGTAATTTTTATCATTTCTGAAACAATAGAGAAAGTTTTTAAATAGTGCCCATGGTCGTTGTAATGTGTTGGCTTTGTTGGGCACTTGTGCGTTCATGATTTAGATAGCGTCCGGTCATTTGTACGCACGTTTGATTTCTAATTGGTTATACTTGTAGCGTCTCGTTAATAATTCTACAATCATCTTGATCGCTTAAAAAAAGTGTGATTATCCTTTTCCTTTCTAAATTTTCTTTTTTCAATATAACAAAAAGAGAGTCTAGCTTCTCACACTTCCCAATAACCCATAATTAGCAAGATCCACTACAAAGAAATTCGCAATATAAGGTTCACAATCCTCTCAAAAGAAGTAATGAAAATAAATCTAATTTTAGTTAAATTCAACCATTCAAAAACCAAAAGGTGTGTAATCTTTTTGCTACATAACTTGTTAATTGTCACCATTAACAGAATGAAGTGCAAATATATTCACATTTTTTGTCTATTATATCTATTCACACTTAATGTCTCTGTGATAATTTAATAATTTGAACTAACCTAAGTGACAAAATTATGCCCTGGATATAGTTTGCCATGTTTATGCCTGATATTAAGAACGCTTTTTCTTGCAACAGACTTGTATATACGTCCTTTTTCTGTTTTCCGCTCTGTTTTTTCTAAATTCGAGTATTGATGAGACCCTAAAGTCAAAGTTTGAACACCGGAACCTTACTCAAGGGATCCAAGATTTAAACTCAGACTTCCAATATATAAGAGTTAAATATTATAATGTATATGTGCAAAATATATATATATATAAAAATATATTTTCACATTGTAATGAATATATGCAATTACATGACTAAAGTTAAATATTTAAACATGATTGCATAATTAATAAAAATATTCAACTTATTACATGATTAAATTTTATTGGAAGAAAAAGGGTTTGGAAAACATCTAACATGTTATAACTGCAAAATAGTGGGTAAAATATGAAGGGGATAATTGTTTGGAAAACTTTGTGAAATATCGAAAATGCAAGATAATATATACATATATATATAAGCATTAAAAACTCTGTGCTTTATAAATAACACAAAAGATCCTCATGCGTTATTTGAGTCACACGAGCTATAAAACTCAAGTTTAAATATTAAAATTACAATCAAAATTAGACAAAAAATATTTATAAATAAAATTTTTCAAAGAACTATGAAACAATATAAAATATTATATTGGAAATGATACATAAATTAAAAGAAGTAAAGGAAGAATATAAATACCATATGAATTCTTATTGGGAAGAAAAAAAATGAAAAACGATTGTTTACGATAAAATATCACAAAGAATGTGTAATATACTATCAGAAACAGAAACAAAGATAACTAATACATATTAAAATAAAATATGTTAGGACTTATTTGAGAAATTCTTTAAATATTGGGTAAAATTAAAATTATAGAAATTAAGAGACTATACATATAAATACAAAAATAACCTAACATAATTTTATTTGAAAAGTAATCTTTACTTAACTCTCTAATTATTTTAAAATAACTTAAATTATCCTTCATTTAATCATGTTGCCAAATAACAAAAATTCCTCAAAATTAAAACATAATTCTACAAAAACATAATTTTATACTTCATTTTCAAAGAAAAGTTCTTCATTTAATAACTAACTATTACGTAACACTATAATTTCTCAAAGTTCATATATAGTGCTCAAAATTTAAAAGTAAGTACTTCATATTAAGATAAAAGTTTAATATCTAATTGTCGTAACATCAATAATTCTTCAATACTTAGATATAGTTTTACAAATTCAAGTAATTAATGCTTCATATTAAAAGAAAAATAATTCATTCATTAAGTTATTTTATAATGCATAATACGATAATTCTTCAAAATTCAGATATATTTATACAAACACAAATGTAAATACTTCTTATTTAAAATAAAATTCCTCATTTAACTGTCCATCATTAAATAACAAAATAGTTTCTCAAATGTTAAATATAGTTTCACAAATGTACAAGTGAATACTTCAAATTAATATAAAAGTTCTTTATTCAACAACCAACAGTTGCATAACGCAATAGTTCTTCAAAATGTAGATATAGTTCTGCAAATTCAAATTAAAGTGCTTCATATTGAGATAATGAAGAGTAAAACAAACAATTTAAATTTTCTTTTTGAAAATAAAATTTTAATTTAGGGAGTAAATTAAAATTTATTTGAAGTGGGGAGTTAATTAAAATTTTTTAGTTAAACGGGGAGTTTTTTAAAAAATCGCCTTTTTTTTAAATTCTAAATTAAACTATTTCATCAAATGTCAAAATTTTGAGGTTTAATGAGTATTTAAATTTCAATTTAATGTACGATTTAGTCGATAGCCAAATGGTAAAGGATTAAACTTGAATATAATTTAATTCACATGTATACATTAAAAGAGTCTTTCTTGAAGTGTGTTTGTTGTCTTATAGATGGAAGGGTCTTAATTCTATCGTACAAATTATAAACGAGTCATATTTTTAATCAATTACAACTTTTAAGGATCCTATTTTTTTTTGTCAGCACAACTTTTCGGAATTTTAAACTAATAAATTTATATATACATAATTACTATTAATTAAAACCTTTTACATATAGGAATATTTTAGATTATCAATAACTTCTAAGAAATGCAAAAAGCTATTCGTGTTTTTATAGTACTGGCAAGGTACACGTGTGTTGCACGTGTTATCTCATTTATTTTTATATTTTATTTAGAAAAGTTTTATTTTTTGAAGTTTTGTTTGTGTCAGGTCTGTCTTTTTTCTACAATTATTATATTTATTATATTTTAAATGTAGAAACATATCGTTGCATGCTTGATCGTGCAACTGTTGCCAACATTCTTTTTCATTTTCTTCAAAAGTAAATATTCAATACATTTATTTGAATTTTGGAATTGAGAGCGTGTACCTTTTATTGTTTTTCCTCTCTCATAAGAAGAATCTCTTATTCTTTCTTTTTTTAATTATTTTGAATAATTTATTGTGTGTATGTGTGTGCTTTTTATTTCTTCTTTTTTTGTATTGGATATTTTCTTTGTATAAATGATGCTAGACTTCTATCATTTTCGTCCATATTTGCATTCTCAACCAGAATTTATTTCTCCTCATTTTAGTTTGTTTTTCCCCCTCTTTGAATATATTTTGTCTTGTTTGATTCTTTGTTTTCCTTGTCTCTTGTTCTCTTATTATTTTTTGGTTTTGCCTCTATCTTTGGCCTTATTTTGCTCTTCTTTCTCCTCTTATTCGGTTTCTTTTACCTTATTCTTGTCATTTGTTGTTTTCTCTTTTGTATTCCTGTAATTGTTTTTAATTATTTATTTTTTCCCCTCTCATTTTTATTGCAATTTTGAAAGCTTGTTCTGTTAAATAATAATGTGTAGATGCCTGTTTTTAATTTTTTGATGTAAATTGCTCTGACAATGAGATATGTATTATTGAAAAAAATTGTTCAATTCATATAGCCGATATATGTCCATCTTGAAATTGCAGTATAAATTCCCACCGGAATCACTTTCACTTGTCGGATTTTTCCACGTGGCCGAGAGAACCACATATTTTTCCACGTGGCCAAGAGAACCACATATTTGCATCTGTGTGGATTTTTTTCTTGACCCATGGAATTGTCAAAGCCACGTTTTGTAAGGGTTCATATATATATTTAATTTATTTTATTTTAACTTTTATTGTATATATATGATACGCTCCATTTTCAGTACATGGGCCCATGGTCCGTCTTGCTTGCAGGCTCGTGGAAAGGGAAGCTCAAAAACACTGGGTCAGCCCACAAAAAGGAGGTCCAGTAGAAAAGAATGAGGTGCAGTCCACAGACCACCAGTAGGAATGCAAAATACAGGAGTTCCTGATGAGAAGGCCACGATGCGTGGTTTGCTAAACACGCATGGAGGAAGGTTCACTTATGGGATCTCTAAGAAAATGAAGAAACCCAAATAACTCAGACTCCATCAGGACTTGGGCTCTACAGAAGCGGATAAATTTGAGCAGTTTCAGCATCCTGCAACTTCTCTCCCCACATGCACTTTGAATTTATACGTGTAGCGGGTAGTGGGAAAATAGAAGCCCAACTACCCCCCCCCCCCCCTTTTTCTCTTCCGTTTGTAACTTCCCTAAAGATAGGGAAACCCTAGTTAGGAAGGGTCTGATAAACTCTTTAAATAAGAAAAGTCACGTTGTACTTAAACACAATCATTCATATCAATAAAAATCTTTATCTCTCTCTCTCTCTCTTTCTCTCTCAAAACTCTGTATCTACTTGGGAACAATGACATAATTTCTTCTATTATTTACTTAATTATCTTGCTATTATTATATCTACATTATTACACTTTTCATATAATTTTATCAAAATTCTATTCTCTTATTTATTTCCTTCAGATAATCATATCTTGCAGCAATCAAGGCTCCACCAACTCAAATTACCATATAAATAAGATGATGCATTTTTTGGAACCCATCAATATATATATTTTTTATTTATTACATTGGCACAAACATATAAACTGTGTATGTGCAAGTTTTTTTCTCATTTTTTACGTTTTTATAAAAAAACTAAATATTAAATGTTCATTTTAAGTTAAAAAGAAAAAATATTTGAGGTGTGTTGTTTTTAATAAGTTTTTTTCTTTTTTTCTGATAATTATTATTTTTTTATAATTCCACGTAAAAAAAATTCAAACAGATGCAAACATATCATTCTATCCATCACGTGAAAAAATACAAAAAGGAAAGGAGATTCTGATAAAAATTTGTCCTATAATTTCATGATTTAAAAAGTTAAAATCATACATTTTCTATTTCTCAAAAATATGTCTAGAGACGAGGACCAATCAATAGTAAAGATACCCACAGGTAGATGTCCTCGACGAATTTGTTTTAAATTTGACATACCGCCTGAATGAATTGAACACTATAGTATTATATCATTTTTAAACTAAAGAAAATAAAAGTAGTAGTAATAATATATTGATTGATTAGAATACGCTTTGCATCCATAATATTATATTTGTGATCTTTTATTTTCGTAAATTTTACTCCATTTGATATGTATTTAAACAAATTTGTTATTGTATACCTACATAAATAAATTGTAATCATTTTAAATGGCTTGCGAGTAATTCAAATCAAATATTTTTTTTATTTGAGATATATTTTCTTATAATGTATAAAAGGAAGTAATAATGAGTCATTTGAAAATTAAAGACAACGTGAATTCAACAAACATAAACAATTCATTAATTTTAATAACTTAACTAACTTATTGACTCTTTAATAACTGAATTTGAATTATACGGGAAAAAAAAGAAGGCAATTTAAATACCTTTTACGGTAGTTTGACCGTAGATCTAATTAATTTTGAATAATTGTAGTTTATGATGCACGAACACTTCTAAAAATATCATTTTATCTTGTTATCTCGTGTCTTGTGTTCAGTACCATGTCTGACATTATTCTTCATGTGAGAAATTCAAGAAAAAAATCTAGGCATGTGCAAAAATTTTATTTTTTTAAAGAACTGACGTTAAACAATAATATATTCATATAATAACACATTAAAAATATTGACATAGAGAAATTTTTATTAACCAAATTTGAAGTATAATGAACGTGCTCAGGGTTTAAGTGATAGTAATTAGACCGAGAAAATTAATTTTGAAGTAGGATTTGAACGGGATAGCAATGAACATAAAGAAACAAAATGGTATATCTTGTGAGGGAGTGAAGGAAATTATGACTATTTTTACCCAATAATGCACGAAATGATATTAAACTTTTTGGCACCCAGATTGTGTAATTTGATGGGGTTCTTTTTAGTGATGAACATGCTACATATGTTAAAGAATTTTATCTTTTAAATATAATTTCATTGAGATTTTTATTGGTATTTTAAAAATTAGACTAATTATTAGCTCTTGTAAGCGGGAGAAGATTATGATAATTGATGGCAGCACTATCATTTACTAATTTCTTTTTTACATACCACTTCTCCCGTGGAATAAAAAATATATAATAGTTAATATAATTAATTTAGAACAAAAAAAGTAAATATAATTAATTAACCAAAAAAATTATTATATTTTATTTTAAAGATGACTTATATTATATGTATACACATTTTGTACAATATATTATGTTATAAAAATTTGAAGAAAAACAATATTAAGTAACTCAATTAACTTAATGTAGTTTTTACTAAAACAATATGACATTCAAATAGGATAACAATTATATTATCTTTTATCAGGAGTTGTACATAATTATTAAATTTTTATCAATTATATTAATTTTTCACTGATTTTGTAACTATTTTTTTAAAATTTAAAAAATTATTAAAATTCAATAATTCGTACAAAATATAATTATTTATATGGCAAAAAGGAAAATATAAACAAAACCAATTTTTTCATGCATTGAATAACAAAATCAAATATGATCTACAATTTGTAAGCTAAAATGAATTTGAAACTCCCATTGACGTCGTTTATATATAAGGTATCTTTAAGTTCAAAAATATAATCGTTTTTAATTGAATTCAAAAGGAAGCAAGCAAATATCAGTAAATACTTTAAATATTATGAAAATTATTATTTACTATTCACTCGCCATGTCAAAATGTGGAATCTTTTATTTACCTGATCATCTATGAGATTTCTCATACTTTAATTTTGGCTTCTATTTGTTTTGATTTTAATTAGTAAATTGAGGGGAATTATTTCGAAAACATAATTAAAAATAAGAAAAATATCATTTTTCATCCTCTGAAAATGGTGTTTTTCGCTTTTCGTCTTGAACTTTTCATTTGTCTCGAAATTAGTCCTGAACTTTTGCCAAAAATCTCACATTTAGTCCTTCCGTTAATCATTGGACACTTCGGTTAATTTTCTAATGGAAAATGGCACATTTCACTCACGAGCCCCGAATGAATGTGAGTGGCGCGTGAGTGACACGTGTCTTTTTCCGTTAGAAAATTAACGGAAATTAGGTAAGGACTAAATGTGAGATTTTTTGGAAACATAGAGGATGCATTTTGAGAGAAGTGAAAAGTTTAGGACTAAAAGCGAAAAATACCATTTCCAGAGGACGAAAAATAATATTTTCCCATAAAAATATTATTGATAAAAATTAATAAAATAGTAGTAATTAGTCGCAAAGTTTGTCGGATGGTTCATCGGAATTCAAGTGGTCCAAAAATTTTTGTAGCAGATTTCGTCGGAAACATAAGACGGTCAATTTTTCGTCAAGGTGTTTGGGCCGGTAAGTTCGTCGGTAGTCAATTGATTTCAAACGAAATATTTTTCACCGGAAAGTTGTTGGAAAGTTGCAGGAATATATGTTCGTCGGAAATGTGGTTTGAAAGTTCATCTGAAATATGTTGAGACGAGAGTTTTCCAGATGACTTGAAGTTCGTCGGAAATGGCATTTTCCAGACGAAATCGTCTGAAAGTTTGTCGAAAAGTTCGTCTAAAAATAATTATTTTCTGTAATGTAGTTACTCTTTATGACAAGAATATTTTTATATTTTTGTATATTAAATCGGATGTGTAATTTGCATTCGTGGTTGATGGTGGTATTGAATCATTATATATAGCTAGATGGATAATTGAAAAAAAAAAATTAAAGTAAATAATTAATACTTTACTTAAATAAAATAATGATAATAATTCATGAGAAATATGAAAAGTAAAAGGATAAGAGTCGAAGCTTAAACGAAACTGATTTTTATCAATAATTAATAACTTTAAAAAAAAAACTAACATTGAATGTGAGATATGATTCTTCTATTAAAAATATGAAGTGTTATTTTCTCGTGTTAGAGAGCAATTACAAATGTTAATAATTGTCATTAAATAAAAAATAAGTAATAGTGTGAATAGTACGTAAGAGTCTAAATGAGTTCAAACTTAAATATAAATAAATTTTGTAAATTATAAATCTGAAGTGTTATAGAGCAATTAAAAATATTAATAATTACCATTGGGTATGAAATATGAACAGTGAAAATAGTAAAAGAGTTGAAACTTAAATATAAATAAATTATGTAAATTATAATCGTAAAGATATAATGGTGGAGGATATGAGGAGCAACATTTATGTTGGTATGCCTGTAACACCCCACATTTCCGAAATAGGACAAGACGTCGTTATGTGTGAGTTTCGGAGCTACATGTTTATTTGTCAAATTATAATCTCGTATTTTATTGGCCTTAATTATTTTATCTAGATAATTTGTGCTTAATTATCTCTTAATGTGCTAAATGTCAATTTATGGGATCATTTCATAATTCAACAAAACTAATTTGAACCTAATTGCTCTTGATTAGAATTTTAGGGTACTTTACATAATAAGTTATTTTCCAGGGCATAATTGCAATTAACAATATTTGATCAGATTTTTTTTTTTGCTGACTCCCCTTTTGGCAACACACATATTACACCTCTGCTTCTTACACATTTCATTTTGGTTTCATTTATCCCCAATTTTACTTCTTAAAAATTTAAAAAAAGAAATAAGGGAAAAGAAATGAGATAGGAATTTAATTCTCCAGGTTTGCTCACGGTTCAGCCTTCTACATCCTCACTTTTCTCATATCTTTTCCCCACTTGAAAACCATTAGAGAACATCGTGCTTTCTCCTTACTTGTTCTTACGCACGTCGGCACCTTACCAGCAACCACCCTTTTCTTCTCCACCTATTTAGCAACAAGGTAAGGAGCTTCTTTTCCCCTTTCTCTTTTCTTAACCATACTATGATTGTATGCGAAGACACATGAGAAACGAAGCAAGGAAAAATTATAGTGTTCTATTGGAAACTATTTAAATTTATCGACTCTTTCGTTAGAGATGGAGATAACTATGATTGATATCATGCTAGATAAAGGAACATCATGTTTTCTTGAATTCTTTGTTAATCAAAAGATTAGGATGTGGTGGGATAGTAAGCTTTATGATTTTGCTGAAGTGACGATAAAATATAATAGGAATCCTATTAGAAGACGAATTCCTCAATCAATTCATGAGTTGTGCATACTTTAAAATCTGACTATTGATATATTAGATAAACTTTATGGTTTAGATAGTTTGAAAACATGAATTACTGCATTTTTAAGTGTTTTATTCAATTAAGAATGATGTTGTTTTGTTTTAGCATGAGTTCTTGGCTTTTTGCTTATGTGACAGCATGACTGCATAAGTTTCAGATGCATATTCCGAGCTCATGTGATGCCTCTTTCAAAAACTGTTTTAACTGGAAATTAATAACATATTAAAGTACATATCTGCCAAATTTCGTAATTTTCCGAGCTCGTTTACTGCTTCAAAAAATTCCGAACGAAACTGCTATCCCCTGTTTCGTCTTGTTTTATAATCTGAAAGTATAGACTGAGCAGATGGACTAAACCTTCGAATTTTGCCAAAGTGATTTACAGAAAGGTACCTAAATGTGTTGGGAATATACCTATAAAATTTCAGAATTTTCCGAATTCGTTTGGTGTGGTAAACAGACCTGTCTTTAAAAGGTGTTCCTGCAGCGGAGTTGCTGCATTGTCTTGACTTTGATCAAAAATCTGTAATTTTACAGAAACATCCAAGGATTGAAACCTACACCATTTGAAAGATATACGTGTCTAGTTTACTAGGAATTTTACGGTTCATTAAAATACTTCCCGAGCAATGAGTTATGACGATTTTTCTACAATATGTTCATGAATGAGGTTTCTGCACAAATGCTTCTGCATGAATGTTGCATGAATTCAGTTAACGTGTTTTCCCTCGCTCGTTCCCATGGTTTTAACAATACCTATTCCAATTTTCCAGCCATGCACATGCTACCTTACATATGATATGATATCATTACTTATTTTAATTGCATTTCATGACATTAATTATGCGTGTAGACATGTTCCCATTTCATGACGGTTATTACCTCTTATTCCATCTCATCACATTGCACTTCATTGCCGAGCATCCTTATTTGGTCTTGTTAGAGTCTAATGTCACCGTACGTGTGTCTTATGTTCAGGTGATCCTCCTGAGGATCCGACCGTTTAAGTTACCTTGTTCTCCTGCCCCTTATTGTCGAGGTTATCCAGGTGAGGTTTATTCTCTTGCTGTAACCAATACGTAAAACCCGTATGACCTTCATATTTTAGATTGTCACCCGCATGTGGAATAATATATACATATATATACCTACCTATTAAATACGTGATTGTCTACCATTTTATTGATCATATTGAAAAGAGAATTCCAAG
>JBBMKE010090385.1:0-17125 GCA_037834125.1 Lippia alba | reverse complement strand
TATAGGAGGAAATTGTTATTTTAGTCTCGTAATTTACCCAATTTTTAATTTTGATCCCAACCATTAGGGTTTTCGCAATCTTAATCCCATATTATTCCAATTTTTACATATGTAGTCCCAAACTTAAATTTTCGACAACAATTAACGATGCACGCACGTGATTACCACGTGCACATTTAGTTTAGGGTATGTGAACGGTTCTTACCCCCCAATTTCGCTTACTTTGCTGAATATCCCTAATTTCATTCTCCTTGCCCTAAAGTACTCTTCAATCTCTCTCAAATCCAACCATTGTGCAAAGTGCTATGTGAAATGCAAGGACAAGAACTAGAATTCTAAGTTCGGCATTGGAAGAAGACATGACATTGAGAGACCCAACAAAGAACTCCAACTCAGTACCTTATTACCGTAAGCCCTTAAACTTTTGCTGTGTTCTGTCACCTCGGGTAAAGTTTGAATGAAATTTTTTATCATGTATGTTAGGTAAAGTGAGGTTCTTTGAACGTGGTGTTTATCTTGTTGCTTGGTACTGTTGAAAATGTGGTCCCTATTGCTTTAGATTTTTTTTTTAATGGCAAGCTCTGTTACAAAATCATAACATAAGTTTTTTGGTATTTTTTAGATCCAGACGACCCGCCGCCACACTTTTTATCCACCATGGAGGATTTTTCAGTAAAGGAAACAAAAGTGTTGAGTAGTTTGGGGAAAATGATAGTAAGTTCGACTATGTTGACCTAAATAGAATTGGGTTTGATTTTGTGGATAAATTGTGTGAGGGATTACGCTATAAAGGGAATAAAATGTATATAAGATTGAAAATGGTGAATTTGTTTTTTTCAAAGAGAGTAATCACATTCTGCATCATTATTTGTGTCATGAAGAAGATGGAGAAGTTCCAATTTTCTTAGATTCTTTGTATCAAGTTGATGATGATGGAGATAATTACAATGTTGATGTGCAAAGTTGTGAGCATGACAAATTTTCAGAAAGAGACTACAGTTTAGGTGAGGATGATGTTGTTGATGAACGTGATAACAATTTGTTTACATCTAATTTTGATGAAAGGACTGAAGGGGTGGGGAGGAGGGGGGAATACATCTGAGCCTAATGTTGTTAATGAAGAAGATATTAGCACATATTCAGATTCTGATTCTTCAAACTTTAATAGTGAAAAATATCTAGTGTTTAGTGTGAAGGATATATATGATCCTAAGTTTTTGTTAGGCAATGGTTTGATAACAAGAGTGAATTTAAAAAGGCTATTGATTCTTATGCTATAAAAAATAAAGAAACATTGGTTTTGCAAAGAATGATGCTAGGAGGATTTATGTTGTTTGTGAGGAAGAAGGTTATGGATGAAGAATAAATGCATTAGCTAGGGGTGATAAGGAGGTGGTCAAGGGAGTAAAGCTGGTAAGGGTGGTAAAAAAACTAATGTGTCTTTTCAAATTGTAGAATTTAGGGATAAACACAATTATGATGGAAATTATCATGTGAAAAATGTTAAGTCTTCATGATTGAGAGAGAGGTTTGAGAGTCATTTTGGGACTGATGCTAAGAGGAAAATTAAGGGTTGGAGAGATGATATAATTTCAGAGATGAATGTGAATGTTACAACACAACAAGCTTATAGAGCAAAGTGGGTAGCTATGAAGATGATAGAAGGTGAATCTGAAGATCAATATGACAAATTATGGGACTATGCAAAAGAGATTAGAACATCAAACCAAGGGTCCACTATAGTTATTTCATATACAAATGATTTTGGGTTTGATAGAGCAAGATTTAGCAAAATGTACATCTATTTGAAAGCCTTGAAAGATGCATTTTTTAGTGGTTGCAGAAAGTGGATTGGTGTATATGGATGTCATATAAAAGGGTCACACAAAGGTATATTGTTGACTCCAGTGTTTGTAGACCGCAATAATAATTCATTTCACATTTGTTATGCGGTGGTTAGCAATGAAACAAAAGAAACTTGGACATAGTTTTTACAATTTTTGAAGAATGATTTTAAATATTGAAAATGAGTATGAATGGAAATTCATGTCTAATAAATAGAAAGACCTAGTTCCTGCATTTGATATTGTCTTCCCAAGATCACATAATAGTGTGACCTTTTGCTGAACAACATGTGTGAGTCATTTAACTCCACTCCTTGAAGCAAGAGAGAAACAGATTTACTCTATGTTCAAGAAAATCAAGGAAATCTTGATGGGTAAGCTACAAAAATGCAAAGATAAAGCACATAAAAGTTGGAATGGTAAACTTTGTCCCAAGATTAGAAAGATTTTACCAAAGAATGGAAAAAAACAACAGAGTGCAGGCCTATTAAATCCGGTGATGTTTTCTATGAAATAAATTGTATTGATGGCAAAATATTTAAGGTTGATTTGAGGTAACACACACGCTCCTATAGAAAATGGAAACTTTCTGGGATTCCTTGTAAACATGCACTAAGTGCAATCAATTGTGAGAGGCTGAAACCAGAAGATCTTTGTAGACCAATGTTATTGGGTTGAGACTTACAAGACAGTTTATGATCATGCTCTTTTACCGATCAATTACCTTGAAAACTGAAAAAGAACTGGATGTACTCCCCTACTTCCCCCTAACTATGGAAGAGGTGTTGGGAGGCCAGCTGGTGCAAGAAGAAAGACAAGGATGAGATTGCACAAAAGAGAAAGAAAAAACCAAGGAGAAATGAGAATCTAAATATAATAAAAATGCATCAAACTGAGTAATAGTATATTTTGTCGTGAAAATGGCCACAACAGCAGGGGTTGTCCTAAGAAGAAGGAAAAAGCTAATGAAAATGCAAGTGAATAACGTGCTGATCAAAATGTTATAGAGAAAAATACATGTGAGCCAAATGCAAGTATTGTAGAAGATAATCCTGCAGCAGATTGGGGTGATAAGTTTGATTGGGATTAGGTAGATGTTGGGATATCTACTCTTGAAGCCTGTGGACAATTGGATTCTCAAAGGAGTGAGCAAATCAACCCTACTGCAGAGTCATCACTTGTGGATGTGAGCATTGACAAGGCAAAACTTATAGTAAGTACTTTCAAATGTATTTATGATAATTGTTTTAAATGTATTCTTATTTTATCATTTGTATTCATAACAATTGTTTTAAATGTTGCAAGACAAGAAAAAGGACAGTGATTACAAGACAAATGACAAACTCTCAGTAGAAAAAGAAGGACAATATTGAGCATGTTCCAATAAATAAGTTCAAAGCACCAAGGATGTCTACTCCACCAAGATTCAACATAAGGATGGTGTCATTTTCTCCTGATCATCCTAGAGTGGCAGTTTCAATCACCACTCAAAAAATAACACCATTAGAAGGTCTGAAGATTTTCAAAAGCAATGAGAAGAAGTATGTCACCTACACTAACTTGGAGATTGCACTAAATGCAAGCAGAATTGAAGCACAGAAATGTAGGACTAAGGGAAAGGATAAATTGTAGAAGTTATTGTTTGTTTATTTGTTTGGTTGTAATGGCATCTTAATGCTATCTTTTTATCAAACTATTGTCTGTGTGTTTGCTTAATTATTTTTGTCAAACTACTTTGTTATTCAGTTTTTTGGACCTATGTTTTTATCAATGAAATATGTTTTATGTTGTCTAATTTTACTTGAAGATATTGCTTAATCTGTTATTGAAATTTTTAGATTGAAAATACAAAGCAAAACATAGTGAATGCTGGCTATAAATACAAAGCAAAACATAGTGAATATTTCCTCTAAATTAAACACCAGTTAGATTGATATGAAAGGGACATAATACAAAATGGAGATTTTACATTGATTCATTCTAGCCTACAAACAAAAATATAACTACACCAATTGGAAAAGAAGATTGACAGCTAAAAATTCTACCAAACCAAGAAAAGACACCAGAAGATCAAAACCACGTAGGTTAACACTTTCACTCTTATGCTTGGATTTTCCTTAGATCTTCACCTCAACCTAGATTTTCCTTAGTTCTTCACGGAGAAGCGAGGGACGTTTTCCCATGGGTTGGTCTTGCTAAAGAAAAAAATCACATCCACCAACAATGTCTGCACAATTGTAAAATCTTCTACATGGGTTCACCCTTGTTGGCGAGGTCCTCAGACAAGCCTCCCTTTCACAAGAAAAATTATTTTGTTGTTGTGATAATCATGACCTTTTTTTTTAAACACAATCACTTTCAAATAAGATTCAAATTCAAATCATTATACTTAATAAAATTATTTGTGCCACTCCCTATTGATAATTTATACTAATGGTTGAAAACAATAAAACATTAAACATTTGTAAAGCTTAACCACAGTTAATTACTATAACATTCTTTTCGGTTAAATATGTTTGAATTATTATGAGTTCTAGTAAAAATAATATCTGAAAAACATACTAAGAACTTTATTTAGTAGAAAAACATTTTTATTTGATTGGTGTAGACTCGTAGCTTATATTATTGTTCAACTCAAAGTGATTATTAGAATATGATATTAAAAAGGTGTTGCAAAGAACTCTTTGCAACTTTTTTATTCTTCTTTTTTCCTTTTCTCTACCAATGTTCTAGATAATTTTTAAGAATGACACTAATAACTGTAATGGGAGATCGATCTAAACAACTAGCATAACACATTTTCATAATGGAGAAATTGTAACAAGGGTTGGTCCAAGTGGTAGGAAGATTATTTCTCGAAGATAATGACTCGGCTTCAAATTACTCTGGCCACTTGGAGTTGTTTGTTTATATATATATATGAAATAGGGAAAATATTAATTTTCGATTTTGGTCCTGATCTTTTAACCTTTCTCATATTGCATCATTTTTTACTCCACATTTCTCAATTCAATCCTTTGGCTAACTGACGTTAAAAAATTGACAGAAAAAGTCACGTGCCACTCACATGGCCTGCAAAGGTAGCTTTTTTTCAGCCCTAAATGTTGCAAATTGGTGAGAAAACGTACCAACAACAAAAGTGGAGGAAAAATTGGACTATTGACAGGGTTTCCCTCACTACACAACAATGATGTGAGGAAGTCGGCCCTCTCTTTTCTTCAACCTAACAACCTTTTCTTCATGCTCGTTAATCCTGCGTAGAAGTCCCGGAATGATACTTTAGATCTTGGACACATAAGAGGATCTTCCTAAACCAAAAAATCACAAGCTCCATCAATGTTATTATAAGTGTGGAATTTTCTTCCAGGGAATGAGGGAGTCCATGGTGTGAGCGGTGTAGAAACCTGCCCACAGAAGCACATCACGTTCCCAATTGCAGTAGTAATGGAAATGAGAGGATGAAGAACCCTAATTTAATTTTTGGGAGAAAAAGGTGAGAAAGCCCTATTAATAATCCAATTTTTCCTCCACTTTTGTTGCTAGTACGTTTTCCCTCCAAATTGCAACATTTATGGCTGAAAGAAAGTTACCTTTACAGACCTTTTCTGTCAATTTTCCAACGTCAGGTAATAAAAGGACTGAAATAGAGAAATTTGGAATAAAAAGGATTCAATTTGAGAAAAGTTAAAAGATCAGGACCAAAATCGAAAAAGGACATTTTTAAAGGACGAAAAATGATATTTTCTCTATGAAATAATTGCATCTTAGTACCCTACATATAAATCTAATTAGAATACAATTCATCTAAATTAAAAAATTTTATATTAGTCTCTAACTTTTGAGAACCGTTGGAGATCTTTGACGTTCGTTAGGCCTTGTTATGTCATTCTAAAAATACCCTCTATTTTTTTACTTTGATTTGTTACTCAAGGGGTTGCGTTGTTAAATTTATAATTTGTAGGTATCGTTTTGTTTATTTCATAAATTTGAGGAATAATTTTGAAATTTTGATCATATATTTAATATAATACTCATACAAACCGTTAATAGGAATATAATTGTACTTTTATAAATTATGTTAGGAATTTCAGACCAAACAAGATTTATATGAAATAAAATATTATTTCTCAATATAAATGAATTATGTTGTAATTAGATATAAAAGAAGGATAGTTGGACCTAAATCACTTTATATATAATCAATACACATGTTAAAAATAGTAACCCTAATTCTCTAATAGCTAGTCAAATAATATATTCAGTATTCATATTGTATGTGCGCAGTTCTAGGTGCATGCATATGTGTGAGTAGTTTTTTGATGACGAAATATTATTTAAGTTACCAAGCAACAGGAAATATTTTTTATTTTTCTTTCCATGAGCTACTAAGGAGTCGTAGTCAATAATGGTGTGATGGTGTTTGTAAAATTATTCAATTCTTGAATTGTAATAACATGATGTTAGCTAGATTCACGTGAAAATAATTTTATAAACTGTAATGTAATCTTACATAATTGTTTTATCTGAAGTTACGAAATTATTATAATGTCAATTGCACGATTTCTGTAACTATATATAGCCAGAGATTATCTTTCGTAACCTTAAGGAGAGTTCAAAGTTATTGGTCTGTAATTTTCAATTAGATAAAAATCTTGATTACATTTGTGTCCCATTAATTTTAGACAGAACGTTATCTCTAATTTATTTATTTTTAATAAATAATTTATTTTACCTGATATTGATATTTCAATATTTAAATTTAAATAAATAACTAAAGTTAGATATTTTATGCACGTCATGTAAAGTTTGCGTATTCACTATATTCCCATAGAATGATGTAATTTTACGGACTCAACGTTGCTTGATTATGTAAACAATTACTATCATTTTTTTACTTTTCTATTTAAAGATAAATATGGGAAAAGAATAATCTACTGTGTATGAGCAAGGGACGACAAAATGTGTTTTAGAGTAACAAGAAAGAGGAGGGGAAACTGAAGAGAACCCTAAAAATAGGGAACGGATAATTGAACTTACACTACAGATGAAATTTTATTTTTAAATCCATATTTTCTCTTTTGATTGAAAGAATACCACAAAAATTTATTTATTATTCTTTTTTTTGGAAAATAAATTAGGTTGATGGAACAAAACCCTCATGCATTAATCCAAGATAGGAGACTGTCTTGAGCTAAATATATATTTATCAAGAATTTATATCGTACTCCCACTTCATAAAAATGAGAAGATCAGTTTAAATTTAATGAGCAGAATATAAAACTAGAGAGTGCTGGTGTAAAAGATAATTTTAATTCCAGATTGCTATCCAATAAGAATCTTTATAATATTTTCTTCTCAGTTACATCAGTCAATTTTTAATTAATAGTTTGAAAAGAAAAACGTTATAACAACCATAACATTAATTTATTTAAAAAAAAAGAAGAAAACTCTTTATAAAAGATATGCATAGTATTGCCTGTTAGATATATTTATATATGAACTTGTTAATTTTAAAAATTACATTTTTGTTGTTTATAGTTTATTAATTAGTAAAGGATTAGGGTGTGTCTCTTTTTTTTTTTTTTTCTCTTTCTCTGTAAAAGTCATCTATTCTTCTCAAATATCTTTTAAATTTAAATTTCTGTTTTATTCTTCAACGAGATACAGATCTCTTATCTCTTGATGTGTGTTTTTTCGTTCATTTATCTTTTTTCTTTTTTTGTTGTCCCTCTCCGATTAGAGCAGTTTGCCCCTATTGTATGAGAGTTGTTTATTCTGTGAAATGAGAGTTTTTTTATTAGATGATGAGTCTCTCGGTGCTACAAGCATGCGAATTTTTTTATTAGATGATGTGTATATCGGTGCTACAAATATCCGCCTCTTTTGATTCTCATGGATGGCTACTTTTACTTCAAGATCAAATCAGACGAAGATGCGTCTCATTACAAGTCGATCTGTATGGCTCGATCTTCTGCAAGCTCAGGTGATTGCATTTGTATTAGGTTTGAGTAAAAAAGTCTCTTCTGTTGGCATATTTGAGTAAAAAATCTCTTTTGTTGGCTATATTCGCACGGTATTTACAAGAATTAGTTTTAAATTTGAAAATAATAGCTTATATTCTATTAGACGTGGAACAAGGATGATAGTCCACAAATTTGTTACAATTGCTTGCGTTACTTCTTTCATTGTTTTTTGTAAGTTTATATTTCTATTTCTCGTTTGCCATTAAAAAAAAATTAGTAAAGGACTGTCCCTTGTTAGGTTCCTCAATGGATATTAAATGTTGATTCATTTATATTTTATACGCAATACTGAAAACTTATAAGATCCAACCATCAAGATTATTGAAGTCTCAAAAATAATACTATGAAATCGGTAATACTACCAAAATAACTTGTATTACACACAATCAAGTTTATTCAAGCTTCTTAAAATTAAAATGAAATCATTCCAATTATCCGAATATAAGAAATTCATTGTGATAATAGTGATATAATTTTGATATTATTATTCAAATTTTGGTGAGATATTTATTATTTCTCTTTAAATAAAAAATAATAAAAATTTATTTTACAAAATCAAAAAATAACTCAAAATACAAATGAATTTTACTATAAGGCTCTAATGTACGGACACTCCAAATTTTCATCTCGTGCAGTGTCGGATATGGACATGGCTCGAACACGACATCGATACGTGCCCGATACGATAAAAAGTGTCCAAAATTAGAAAGAAAAAAAAATTGGACACGACGAGGGCAAGCGTCGGACACGACAGGGACATGGGAAACTAAAAAAAGAAATATTTCTTTTATATTTTTTCTAAAATTTGAGGATTATATATTTTTAAAAAAAAGAATTGTATACATTTACTAAAATATATTATATTATTTTAAATTTTCTATTTTTATTGTTATTTTGAATTTCTTTTCTAATATAGTGTCACGCGAAATGTAATAATAGCATTATTTATAATGACCTTAACTATTGAATTTGATATGAATGTATTATATTTAAGTTTATAATATCGATTATTCTTTTCAATATTTTATTTTATATATATTAATAAATATATTATATTGAAGTTTATAATATCGATTATTCTTATCAACATTTTATTTTAAATTAATTAATAAATATTAATATATTTATTAATATATATAGTATAGTTTTATCAAAACCGTATTGTGTCCTAAATGTTTTAAAAATTTGTGTCATCATCATATTCATATCATATGATATGGAAAGGCGACGCTACAGCCAAGCGAGTGGGGTCAATTGACCCCACTCAATTTTATATATATAAAGTATATGTTTTTAAATTTTTAATTTAAAAACAAGCTTTTTGACCCCATTTAAAAAGAAGGAAAAAGTATATTGATCCCGTAAATTTTAGAATTGTGCATAAAAATAAATAAGATAAGTGGTTATTTTCAATAGTTTTAAGAATTTGGGAACCTATTCCTGCTTAATTTAAACAGAAATAACTAAGAGTAGATTTTAGATTCTATACGTTTTCTCTTAATTTATTTAAAATTCTATTTTGACCGTAATATCTTTATTAAAATATTAATATTCTTAAATTAAATCTTTTATATACAACAACAATTTTATGGTTTATATGTTCATTATATCTTTTCTTTTTTTTGTTTATATATTTTTTTCTTTTTTCATTAGAATTTCCTAATTTTAAAAAAATCATAAGTAAAAAATTTGCAATTGTAAGGTAAATTTACTCTTAAAAACTCTGCAATTACAAGGTAAATTTACTTTTTTCTTAATTTTTATGTATTTATAAATAAATGTACATATAGAATAATTCTATGTTTGATTAATTACAAATAATCTTACACAAAATTATAATAATTCATAATAATTTTCTATTAATATAATATTAAACTGTATTTACATTATAATACCCAAAAATATTCGGAATATTTCAAGGTAAAATTTGTATTGATTATCCACTTTTGTTTGCCCTTTTTTTTTTAAAGGAACTGGCAACGAGCCGTAGGGTTATTACTGAGGCCCCCCGCTCATATATAACCAAAAGCAATCAAAGCATACATCCAAGTGTTCATGATCCACAAATCAAAAGTACTGGACAAACAAAAATGCCCCCGAAACAACGAAATAGACAACGTAAAATAAGGGGGAACAATCCAAGGGACAATATGAAAATTCCAACGAGTCCAAATCTGGTCCCTCATGCTACACGATCTTAAAGGAGCAACCATGGGCCTTAAATGATGGCACTCAGACATCCGAGCTGTGAAAATCACGCAGTGGTTGCACTCTGCATTGTCACGAGCGTCCTCAGGACCCTTAAAATGTTTGTGCAATTGGTACCGGACATCATGTACAAGACCGTCAATGCATAAGTTACTAACTGCCCCACAAGGCTTATCGAGTCTCCGCCACCATAGCAACGCCATATTCCTCAACATGTGCCACCTTTTTCTATCCTGCCAGATCTGCACACAAATAAAGGCCTTTCTCCAACCCAAGTCAAGCATAGCAAAAGAAGGAGCATTAAAAACAAGGACATAAATTAACAAGTCACGAGAATTAACTAACATACACAAAAGGTGGAACATTGAAATCAAGAACAAAGTTAACAAGTCACGAGAATTAAATAACATACCATTCCAACCCCATACCATCATTAATTCCTGAAATTCGGTAGCTCCCATTTATCAAGGATAATAGCAGCCCGCAGTTCTTGAAACATCTCATGTTGCGTGAATAACCAATCCTGTTGCGAAGACGATCCTTTATTCGCCAGGCAATCTGCAGCAGTGTTGCCTTCCCGGTAGATGTGTGATAAGTGAACATGCTTTCCAACCACAAAGTGCTTAAACTGATCAATGAGTTTTGCACTGCCAGATCACCAAAGACGCCCCTATTCAAGATATCCAGAATCACCTTAGAGTCAATCTCAAACCACAGATTATGGAATCCTAGGTTTATAGCTCTGCGGCATCTTTCCACAAGCGCCATTAGTTCAGCCACGGTATTAGTTGCGAGGCCAATACCTCTACTAAATGCTTCCAAGACCTTTCCCTTATTATCTCAAATGATTCCACCAATTCCCGACGGGCCTGGTTCCCTTGGAGGAGCCATCTGTGTTAATCTTAATCCATTGCGGTCGTAGCTTACTCCATCGAACAAGGCATGGGAGATTTTCCGATGGTTTCTTGACTTGTATTCCCATCTTGAGTGCCACCAAAATGTCTCCCTTCCACCATTGGTATTTCAATCTTTAATCCTACAAAGATTAAGAATATGACTAATAACACACCGAATAATATTGAACTTATTAAATCTTTTCCCGTTGTGTTTGGAATTGTTTCTCTCCAACCACGTATACCACAACACCAATATCGGAACGATTATACGAATGTGCTTATACGAGTTATACGGTGATGAGTTCACCCATGCCATAATCATCACCTGAACAGCTGAGTATTTCGAACGGGCATGTTGAAAAGCTCACAAAAATGACTCCAAACGTCCAGAACCTTAGTTGAGTTCAAGGAAACATGTGCTTGTGTTTCGCTGTGTGCACAACATACACATTTCGAAGCCATCAAAATCCCTTTGCATTGTAATCTCTCCTCCACCGGGAGCCAATCATTCAAAAGTCTCCACATGAAAATGTGCATCGACGGGGTGAGATTAACTGACCAAATTGCCTCCAAAACGCGGGAAGGAGTCTTTCTTATTCTCAAAAAATTCCAAGCCGACTTTGTGGTAAACTTTCCCTAGTTGTCAAGAAGCCAAACCTGCTCATCCCTTGCCCCTTTATTCTGCTGAATTTCATTGATAACTTCCATGAGATTAGTTCCAACAAGCTGTTCCACTTCAGCTTTGTTCCACTCCCCATTGGGTCTCACCTCTCTCACCTTCAAATAAGATACATTCTCGCTAACCAATTCTGCAATTCTCCCTTCCTTGAGCCACACATCCAAAAAGAAAGAGATGTTACCTTCACCTAAAGACCAACCAATGTGTTTATCAACGGCAAATCGCACACTGCAGATACATTTCCAAGAATTAGAGTGCTGCATTCTGGCCTCGGCGATTAAAGGGTGGTCCATGGTGCAATATTTTGATTTCATGAAATTCGACCAAATATTATCGCTCGTTCTAAACCTCCACCACAGTTTCCACGAGAAAGCAGTCACCAACTCACTAATGCTTCTGATCCCTAAACCACCCTCCTCCGTCGGGACACAGATCGTCTCCCATCTCTCCAGTGGATTCTCTTGTCACTGGAATCGGTTCCCCAAAAAAATTTATTGCATGCTCTATTCAGCGCGTCAAGGACACACTTGGGAGGCTCAATCACTTGTAGAATGTGCATATTCATGGAATAGATTACCGACTTTATAAGTTGAATCCTCCCTCCATAAGAAAGCATTGAAGATTCCCAGCCTTGTAGTTTGTGTTTGATCCTAAGAATCAAATCCTCAAATAACGATCTTTTTTTCCTTCCCGTGAACAACGGCGCACCCAGTATTTCATAGGAAGAGAACTTTTGCGAAAAGCTAAGATATTCTGAATTGTTTCAGTCAAATCATCATTGTTAGATCCCAAGATAAATTCGCTTTTTTTTCCATATTTATTTTTTGACCTGAAGCTCTTTCATACTTGCTGATAATATCCTTAAGATGATAAAGAGAGTTAGACCTTGAGTTGGTGAAGACAATCATAACGTCAGCGTACGAAAGATGAGAAACAAACATCCCTGCTTTCGAATCATACCGGCAGTTAGGGTCCATTTCCATCCATCTGTTTAACAAGCAAGAGAAATAGTCCACAACAATAACAAAGAGAGATGGCGACAAGGGATCCCCTTGATGCAGACCCCTAGAAGACTGGAAGAAACCCGACGAGGCGCCATTAACAAGAACCGAGAAGTAGCAATTCTCTACACACTGTCTTATCCACATAATCCATTTTTCGGGAAAACCTTTGAGCCTCAGAACCTAAAAGAGAAAATCTCAATTAACTCTGTCATATGCCTTGGCCATATCAAGCTTCAGGATAATGTTCTTCTCACGTCGTCTACTAACTAGCGAATGAACCATCTCTTGTGCCAAGAGAATGTTATCCTAGATTAGACGCCCCTTCACAAAACCACATTGATTCTGAGAGACCACTTTAGGCAAAATAAGCGCTAGACTATTATTTAGAAGCTTAGTTATGATCTTATTTGAAACATTACATAAGCTTATTGGCCTGAAATCACTCCAAAAAATAGGATTCTCCTTTTTAGGGATTAAGGAGATCGTCGTTGTAGTGTAAGCTTTAGGGAGTTGTGTACCATTGAAGAAATCTAACACTGCATCAATAACATCTTCTTTTACAATTGGCCAAAAACTTTGGTAGAACATGGCATTGAAGCCATCAGGGCCGGGCGCCCCATCCGGTGACATCGAGAAAACAACCCTGCGAATCTCCTGCTCTGTCGGGTCAACACATAACTTGTCCCTATCCTCCTGACTCACAACAGTGTGAATAATAGAAGGGTCAATGCTATCCAACTCGCTGATATGCTCTTTAGAAAGCATCTGTTCGAAGTACTTATTAGTTGAGGCCCTCATGTGGTCACCATTGGTCAGTTCTTCCCCTCCATCCAAAATTGACCGAATCGAAGACCGAAACCTTTTCTTCTTCACAAGAGAGTGAAAATACTTGGTATTTCGTTCTCCTTCAGCCATCCACCTACACGCCGATTTTTGTTTCCAAAATTTCTCTTCCATCGAGAGGTAATTATTAAGAATAGCCAATTTTTTGTTGAGATCCTCGAGAGTGGCGTCCGAAGGGGTTAGGTCATACACTCTCTTAGTAGCAGTGGCCTCCGATTCAGCCACTTTAACTCTATCAAAGATATTCCCAAAGATATCTTTATTCTAATATTTGAGATATTTCTTAAGCCTGAAGAGTTTATTGTGAAGTTTCTTAAGGCCAAGACCCCAAATAGGTTGCTCCCAGTTACCCTTGATTACATCCTCGAAACCAGGGTGTCATAACCATATGTTTTGGAATCTGAAAGAAGACGGAGCTGTTGTGAAGCCATCATCGCAAGTAATGAAAAGTGGTGCATGATCAAAGGTATGTCTGCAGAGATGTCGTATCTGCGTATTATGCCAAATATCACCCTATTTCCCATTAACTAAGACTCTATCGAGTCTTTGCCACAAAGATTTATTAGTCCACGTAAACTGTGAACCGAGAAAAAGTGGCTCAACAAGACCGCAATCCAGAATCATATCATTAAAATCAGCTATGTCACGAAGGTCAGGAGTACCCCTTCCTCCCATTCTTTCCTCCAAACTAGAGATGATGTTAAAATCCCCGCCTAAAAGCCAAGATATATCCACTTCCTGTCTCAAGTTACAGAAGTTCCAAAGTTCCCTTCGTTCAACTGTCTGACAACAAGCATAAACTATGGTAATGAGAGCAGCTGTAGGCCAATCACGACATGAAAGTTTCAAGTGGAGGAATTGTCTATTATTGTCCAGTACATCCATATCGATTCCCTCGCAAGCAAAGAACCAAATATGATTAGAGGAATTAGCAATCACCGAATCAAAGCGTAACGAACGAAGCATCATCTGATTATCAAGATTAATAAAAGGCTCTAAAATAGCAAGAAAAGCAAAATTATTTCTTCTACAAATTCTCTTTAGAAAACGGTACCTTCCTTTGTCACCTATACCGCGGCTGTTCCAAATGAAGCCTTTAATCATCATTTAAATCTTGGGACTAAGGCCGACGCACGTTGCGTCCTTTTAGTGGCCTGATCAGAGTCGCTTTGTGTATTTGCAACCTGTTTCTTCTTCTTCTTTTGGTTCTTATCTTTGGTATTGACATTTTCCAATGAATGAGATCTGTGATGCACAACTTTTTCTCTAATTATACTTTCCTCTTCCTCCAAAAGAGATTCCGATTCCTCATTGTCTGAGGGCCATGTCGGGAAATTCCCCAATTTTCCTATACTTGCATAGCTTTCTGCAAGTGCGCGCCGAATCTCGTTGTCGTCCGGGTTTTCTCCCGTTTTCCTACTTTCTCTATCTTCCCTCCTATCATGCAAATTATCTACCAGTCCTGTATGTATGGTTAACTGACCCTCTATGGCCTCTCTTCCCTCTGACCTACCCTATCCTCCACTCTTATGAAAAGCACCATCTTCAGAAAGAATCTTGATATCAACATTTTTTCCCTACGATGAAGACCCACCCTTCTGAACTTGAGTGGTACCTACGGTGTTAACCTCCTCATAAACCTCCTTGTTATCTTCATTTGCAAGACTTTGAAATTTGTTTTCCTGCACAACGACATCTCCCGTATTCTCTGGTGTCGTACCAGCTTTTTTTGTTTCTGGAGCCCTTCTTCATTCCTTCCGTTGTTGTTTCTCTCTATTCGTAGGCCCTTGTACCTGTTCGTTAGCATTCTCCTTTGTTTTAACGTTGATATTAGTCTCCTCATGCCGTTCTTCATCGTCATTGGCCTCCTCTACTTCTCCCTTGTTGCAATTCCTTGTGGTATGGTACAAATGCATACACCGTCTACAATAGTCCAGAACCAGACCATATTTCACCTCTTGTTCCATATATTTTGTTCCTCTACGCACAAATATTGTTTTCTGTAGAGGCTTGGCAACGTCAATCTCAACGCAGACCCGCGGTTCCACTGTATTCTTTCCCTTGGCCATGGCTTCATCACAACGCAATGGCACACCAGGGGCTGAGGCAATTGTGTAAAGCCCTTTCTTCTTTATGATTTGCGCCTTTAGCCCCGGAAAAGAGACCCAAATAGGGACAGTGGACGATTCGACCTCGGGATCGAAATCTGGCGTCCATTTAAGAATAAGCATGGGATAATCCTTGAAGTACCAGGTGTCTTTTGAAAACAATCGAGCATAATCTTGATGGTCTTCACACTTGATGAGAACATGTGTTCTATTCAGAAGACTGAGTTTCACTTCCTTCGTGAATGCCATCTGTTGGAAGCAATATTCCAAAAACCCCATTGTTGGATAACCACACGTGAATTTGCCAATAAGCGCAAATCAGAAATCCTCGCACAGTTCCTCCTCCTCATCTGATGAGAAAACCACTGCTGGTCTTCCTCTATACTCCGTCACATGTCCGAGAGGAGTGAAGGTTTCTAGGTCAAAACTCTTTAGTTTGGCAATTTCATCGGGGAGTTTGAAGTCCTTCCCTTTAGTTGCCACAACCCTTGCATAGGTGCGAATATCCGGCGGTTTGTCCACCGGCGCGGCAGACAAGTCTCCCATGAAGAAATCTGCGGCGGCGAACGAGAGAGCAAAACCCTATCTATCACTTTTGTTTGCCCTTATTATTTTTCTTCTTATCATTTTTTTTTCGAACACTCACTAATTTTACTTTTCAAATTTTTGCCGCTTTCACTCCTATTTTAAGTTAGAGTTTGCTAACACGACCTTAGATATCGATGTATGTAGTACAAATAAAATATTATAGTTATAAAATAAATATTTTAAATAAAATATTTTAATTTGTGATAATATATATTTTTTATTAGTAGTTAAAATTTTAAGATAATTTAAAATATATTATATATTTTAATAATATTTATTTATTAATTATTAAATTATTTTGACCTCACTGTCAGACAATTCTGGAGTCGCCCCTACTTATACCTCAATACTCCTTGTGAAAAAATCAAGAAAAAATTTATATCACCATATCTGTATCCTATCATATTTTATTCATTATCGTATCTTTTTGATTTTTTTAAGTACCGGTAAGGCGCCGTAGGATTATAAACGAAGCTTATTCATTATCGTATCTGTATCTATACATCACGGCTTTTTTTTATGCATTGTTAGAGAAAATATATAAATTCGTGGTAGTGGGACACTAGGGTAGTAGTTTGAGGTTATGATGTAGGCCCAAATCTCTATTTCGGAAAATTACAGTATTATTGGTCCATTAATCAAATGAAGTGCACCCTGTTCAACGAATCTTGCACGCGCTATAAACACGTACGTGCCACGATCCTTTTGTGGCACGTCTACTGCAGAACTTGAGATACACGCGCGTCAGAAGAAAATGACCTGGATTAGGAGGTGAGTGGGCCCCACAGTAGACGGAATTCGAGGTTTCATGAAAAGGGGAAATTCTTGCATGCACCGGGGGTGTGGACCCCGGTGCATGCACCCACCCTTTTTTTATTCCCAAAAAATTAAATAAAAAACAAAAAAAAATTCAAAAATAAAAAAAATATATT
>JBBMKE010089534.1:0-17147 GCA_037834125.1 Lippia alba | reverse complement strand
TACTTGAATTAAATTGAAAACTAAAAACAATTAGGTCTCACGATGTTTAATTGAATCTAAAAATCTCTAGCTAGATAGTAACTAACTAGATGCTAAAATTCATCAAAATAATACTAAAGGAATTCTTTAACATAAATAAACTAAAAAGTGATAGAATTAAACTAAGAATAAAGAACTCGTAATGACGAAATCTTGCTCCCGACATCGCATCCAAAGTCGTCCGCGAGAGCCCTCCCAAGGTCGCTGAGAGGAATCAGAAGCTTGGAGGTATGGAGCAGGATATTGGCGTTGGAGGGAAAGTTAGGTCTGAAGGTGTTGTGGAGCAGACACTTGATGGTGATGTGCATGATGGTGTTGTGGAGCAGTCATGTGATGGGGCGAGAAATGAAGATGCAGCAGCCATGGCTGATCGGACAGTGCTGCGACGGAGCGGGAGAGCAACCCGAAAACTACGTTGGCAAGAAGGTTTTGTTTAATTCTAGTTGGAATAGGATTAGTGAATTTAGAGCTTTCCTTATTGCATTATTTTAATTTCGCGTTGATTTAATTGCCTAGATACCCTTGGTTATTGAGGAATAGTTTATATGCTGTCAAACTGGTATTATTTCGGAAGTTTAATGAATTCAATTCCTAAACCCTAAACTATATTGTCTCTCTTCAACCTCTCCAATTCTCCCTTTTTCGATGGGTCTTAGTCGGAAGTTTGCGAGCTAGAGACAGTTCTAACGTCTCTTGGATCGAAACCGTATCATTTGGTGCTTTCGTTGAGAGATTACTATGGCTGAATTCGTGAGTTCATCTACCTTTTTCGAGTTCCAAGATCGAACTGACATAAACTTTAAAGAATTCCAGAAACAGAATGAGGCGCAGTTGACCGTGCTTAAGTCAACTGTTCAGCAACTGCAGTTAAAATTGGGAGCGGCAAAATCGAATCAGGTGCAACAGGCGTCCGCATCACAGCCGCGCGAGAAGAAACAGCCCCTCAGTCCACGTTCAATGCAGCGTCACGGTTACGATTAGACATGCCTACGAGTGATGGTTACGACCCTCTCGGATGGATATTTCAGGCGGAGGAGTACTTTGCGTATTATGGGATTGCTGAGGAGTCCAGGTTAGCCACGATAGGCTTGATGTTGGAGGGTCCTGCCTTGGACTGGTTTAGATGGCGTCAACGGAGTCATCTCCTTGACTCATGGCCGGAGTTTGTGGAAAAGTTTAAGTTGCATTTTGATCCACTTAACTACGTAGATTATTTTGGAATGCTTGTGAAGGTTCAGCAAACGGAGTCAGTGATTGAATACCAATCGGCGTTTGAGAAGATATTGGTGAACGTGGCGGATGTGTCAGAGGCGCACCTTCAATCGTTGTTCCATGCGGGGCTGAAATCGCATTTACATCATGAGATTATATTAGCAAAACCTAGTTCTTTGTCAGCATCGTTTGCCTTAGCTCGTGAATTAGAGGTGAAGCACCGTGCGTGGGCACAGAGTTCGGCACCGCGGCAGTTCAACTCACCAGCTACGACGAGACGGCCCATAAATGCCAAACCAGCCACGGTAAATGCATCATCAGGATCAAGTTTGCCTTTATTACCCATCCCGGCGGCGAAAGCTTCTGGAAATTCTCTCTCACCAAGTCAGCCTCCTGTTCGGCTTCTAACTAAGTTCGAGCGTAAAGCCAGGAAAGACAAGGGATTATGTTATAACTGCAATGAGAAATGGTTTAAGGGACATCGTTGTGGGCGGTATCTTTTATTAATGGGTAACGATGATGAGGAGGATATTGATGGCGAATCTGAGGAGGTGGCAGTTGTGACTAGGGACGTGTCATCTTTGCATAGTTTGGCCGCTGGTCAGATACCTCGTTCGTTACGCTTGGCGGGAATGATCAAAGCTATTGTGGTGACCGTGTTGATTGATGGGGGGAGCACCCATACTTTCATTCATCCAACGGTCGTGGCCAAGTTGAGTTTGTCGATGGTTCCAGCGACGCCTTTTCGAGTGTATATGAGAATGGTGCATTGTTGCTGTGTAAACAACAATGCATAGGGGTACCACTTTTGCTCCAAGGAACTACTTTTCCGGTTGACGTATATATATTACTGATTCATGGTGCACAGGTGTTCTTAGGGGTGGAGTGGTTGCACTTGTTGGGAAAAGTCGGACACGATTACGCAAATCTTACGATGAAGTTTGTATGGAAAGGTCAGATGGTGATGCTTAAGGGCAAAGTTGAGAAACCAAAAGAAGTATCCCTTCACCATTTGTGCACACTCCAGGCTACCGCGGCAATTAAGGCCTATTATGAGATTGTGGTGGAATCACCTGAGGTGCAGTCCATAGCCCTGGAAGGCTCGGATGATCAATCAACTAACATTAGGGAGGTGTTGCAGAGGCATAGGGTTGTGTTTGAGCCACCCGTGTCTTTACCTCCAGCCCGGTGGAATGATCACATGATTCGTTTGTTGCCGGGAACTACCCCGGTGAATGTTCGCACATGCAGGTATCCTCATTTCCAGAAAGAGGAGATTGAGTGCCTAGTGCGCGAAATGCTAGAACAAGGTCTCATACGCCCAAGTCGAAGTCCATTCTCATCACCGGTACTTTTGGTGAAGAAGAAGGATAATTCATATCGTTTTTGTATTGATTACCGCGCTCTCAATGCGGTGACCGTGCCGGATCATTTTCCCATTCCCATGGCGGATGAACTATTTGATGAGCTAGGGAAGGCGAAATACTTTTCCAAGTTGGATTTACATTCCGGGTACCATCATATTCGGATGAATGATCGGGACATTTATAAGACAGCATTCCGGACGTATGAGGGTCATTACGAATTCCGGGTGATGCCGTTTGGTTTAACGAACGCGCCGTCCACATTCCAAGCTTGTATGAATAGGTTTTTTGCAGCCTATCTACGTAAGTTTGTAATTATTTTTTTATGATAACTTGATTTATAGTTCGTCATTATCGGATCATATTTCTCAATTGGAGGCGGTTTTGTCAATTTTGAGGACTAATGACTTCTTTGTTAAGCTATCAAAATCTCGTTTGCAAAGACTTCTATTGACTATTTGGGTCATGTTATTGAGGCCGGATTTCTAAAGGTGGATGCGAGTAAGATTGAAGCTATGACCTATTGGCCAATACCCAAGACACTTAAGCAACTTCGGGTGTTTTTAGGACTCACTGGGTACTACCGTAGATTTATCAACAAATATTCGCATGTCACGACACCTTTGACCGATTTATTAAAGAATGATGGATTTGAGTGGAGTATAGCAGCAACAAAGGCATTTGAAGACTTGAAGCAGGCTATGTGCACGGCTCCTGTGCTTAGGTTGCCTGATTTCAATTTGACTTTTGTGGTGGAAACAGATGCTCCAGGGACCGGAATTGGCGCAGTACTTTTACAGATGGAACAACCTGTGGCATTTTTCAGTAAAAAGCTCGGGCCGCGTAGGTTGTTGACCTCGACATACCATAAGGAATTGTACACCATTGTGGAGGCGGTGCAAAAATGGGACAATACTTGTTGGGACTAGAATTCGTTATTCGAACGGATCAAAGGAGCTTGAAAGAGTTGTTACATCAAATAATACAAACTCTGGATCAACAATTTCACGTTCGTAAATTATTGGGGTACCGTTTTCGTATTGAGTATAAGCCAGGGGCTTCTAATGTAGTTGTTGATGCGTTATCGCGAAGAGAAGAAGATAATTTGGAGAGCAGTGTGATGGCCTTAATGTCTCAATCAATGGCTGTGGTGATTCGCTTAATACATGCAGAAAATAGCACTCAAGATGACTTACGGGTGCTGCATGAAAAGGGTGAGTTGGCGGCTCTTTTTTTCGTGAGTAATGGTGTGTTGTTTTATGATCGCAGACTTTGTGTGGGGAAGGACTCGTCGCTTCGGACGGTGTTATTAAAGGAATACCATGCGTCTCCGATGGGGGGCATACCGGCATCCACCGGACGTTCCAACGTCTCGCTGAAGCTTTCTATTGGTCATCGATGTGTAAGGATGTAAGGGAGTTTGTTTCAAAGTGTGAGGTGTGCCAGACTACCAAGTTTTCTATCCAACCACCGGGAGGGTTATTACAGCCATTGTCTATACTCGAGCGAGTTTGGGAGGATGTTAGTATGGACTTTATAACGGGGTTGCCGCCATCTCGAGGTTCAACGGTTATCATGGTGGTGGTGGTAGTGGTGGATCGTTTGTCCAAATACGCACATTTTGGTGCTTTGCCAGGGAATTTTGACGCGCATCGCGTCGCACATTTGTTCGAAGACATGGTGGTAAAGCTTCATGGGATCCCTGCGACAATAGTTTCTGATCGGGATCGGGTTTTCACAAGTAATTTTGGAAGACGTTGCATTCGTTGAGTGGTACAATTTGAAGATGAGTGCAGCTTTCCACCCCCAAATGGATGGACAAACGGAGGTAATGAACAGTGTATTGGAGCAATATTTACGGGCATTTTGCCATGATAAACCATCTCGTTGGTCGGTTTTGTTTTCTTGGGCGGAGTACTCATTGAATACGAGTTATAATTCTAGTGTGGGAATGACACCATTTCAAGTGGTGTATGGACATTTACCACCTACGTTGCTGCCATATCGTAAGGGAGATAGTAGTTTGCCGGCCATTGATGAGTTATTAGTGGAGCGGGAAGAAGTATTGCAGCGTTTGAAAGTTAATTTGCGCATGGCACAGGCGCGAATGAAGGCGACAACAGATGCGGGGAGGAGAGAAGTACAATATAATGTGGGTGATATGGTGTTGCTCAAGTTACAACCTTATAGACAACAATCTGTGGCCCGTCGGCATTCTCAAAAATTGGCTCAACGATATTTCGGTCCTTTTGAAGTGTTGGAACGGGTGGGGGCCGTGGCGTATCGTCTTAAGTTACCGACTACTTCGAGAATTCACCCGGTGTTTCATGTATCGCTTTTACGGAAGTTTCGGCGTGAGAGTAGTGGTACTAAGGCGCAGGAGTTACCGGATGATTTTCGGAGTGTGCGGTTTCCGTCTACACCCGTCGCGGTACATGAAGTAAGGCATGTGATGCATCAGGGTAAACTGCAGGAGTAATGGTTAATTGAATGGTCAGATGGCTCTCTCGATGATGTGACGTGGGAGCCGGCGAGCCGCGTTCAGCGTCTATTCCTGACTTGAACCTTGAGGACAAGGTTGCTTTATATGGGGGTGGGAATGATAGGAATCAGAAGCTTGGCGGTATGGAGCAGGATAGTGGCGTTGGAGAGCAAGTTAGGTCTGAAGGTGTTGTGGAGCAAACACTTGATGGTGATGTGCAAGATGGTGTTGTGGAGCAGTCATGTGATGGGGCGAGGAATGAAGATGCAGCGGGCATGGCTGATCGGGCAGTGCTGCGACGGAGTAGAAGAGCAACCCAGAAACCACGTTGGCAAGGAGACTTTGTTTAATTCTAGTTGGAATAGGATTAGTGAATTTAGAGCATTCCTTATTGCATTATTTTATTGATTTAATTGCTTAGATACCCTTGGTTATTGGGGAATAGTTTATATGCTGTCAAACTGGTATTATTTCGGAAGTTTAATGAATTCAATTCCTAAACCCTAAACTCTATTGTCTCTCTTCAACCTCTCCAATGCTCCCTTTTCCGGCGGGCCTTAGTCGGAAGTTTGCGAACTAGAGACAGCTCTAACGTCTCTTGGATCGAAACCGTATCAGTCGCCTCCCCTAAATCTGTTGTTACACAAATATATATAGGTCCAAATTCCCTTCCATAACCGACCTCGAAACCTCATGCAAAAAGGATTATAATTCTTGTTCTTCAAACCCAACGTAGCCTCCAAGTTTCACGTCACACATGGGCTTTCTCATAATTAATCCCAAATGTTTCGGCTTCTCTAATAGACTCCACGCACGCGGCTCACTTTCCCTTAATATCAAGACTACACACAAGGCCCTCCACAAAGCCTTCTCCAATTAATTAAGTCCGCGACCCAAGAACGCAAATACGACTTCTCAACTTATTAAATTCATGCACGCACTACATGCATGCATTCAAATTTCATCCAAAAACTTGATCCTTATGCAGTGGCAAGCGAGCTCAATTTCCAGTTATTCCAGCCACTTCCACATGCGCCTGTTTTTTTCTCGAAATGATTTAATTTGCTTAATTTCACCTTTAAGCCCGGATTCTACAATAAAGACAACAAAAGCATCAATTCCTTTAAAAATGATAACAAATCAAGCACAATCTGGGACATAATATTATCATAAGAACGACAATTTAACTAGTTATCAAGAGAATTAAATGATCATATATATGTATACATGCATTCATGCATAGTGAAATAATCATGTTTTGTGATATGTTTACGCTTTGAATAGTCATGATCTAAAATAAACGTAGTACCTAATCAGTTAATAATTTTGTTTAAAATTATATTTAAATGAAATAACAAGCTTCACCCTCGCAAGATTTTGATATTACAAAGGATACTTATATGGTAATTTAAAATCAAATGCAATATATGTAGTATGTTATACGTACATGATAGTGCATCAACTATATATTATTATTATATTATGTTTTGCTAAGTTCAGTCATTTTTATGTTCCCTAATTTTTTTCAGAGAACCGGCAACGAGTCATGGAGTTTTTAATTAAAACTCCACCTTATATATAAAGAACTTTTTTTTTCCAACATATATAAACAACCAAATCATAATTGAGTGTGTGTATAACATCATCGACTTAAGATAGTTATGATTTTCTAATTGTTATATTCATGATCTTACTTTTCAATTTTATTTAATTTAAAGGAAGGGTTTTGGAAGCCTTTATTGAACTTTTGACAATGGAAAGAAGGACTACTATGGAAACAAGGATTTTGGAAGCCTTTATTGAACTTTCGACTGTAAGGGTTTCAAGGCATTCATTTCTCTCGTTTTTCAAAAGCAAACATTGCATTAACCAGCATGTGGGAAGTTTAAACACTTTCCATTTATTATTCTGATTTTCATACTTAGGATCTTTTACTTTAATTTAGTTTTTGTTTAATTCATACACGGCGTGCGTAATAGATTAGTTCTAGTCTGAACTTGCTTCACTTAAAACATTTAATCAGGTGAAGAGTATTATTGTACACTTATATAGTGATTGATTTAAAATTTAGAAAAGCAAATGTAATACAAATATTCATATGAACGGTTAGATTCACTATACATACATACATATATAGATATCAAAATGCAGTGTAAATTAATCACTTACATTTAGATAATTTTAGTACGGGGAAAGAGTATTTTACGCTTATTTATATAATTGGTTCGAATTGACTAAGTTAGGTCAGGACGAACTTTTTTCCAAATCAATCTCATTATTTATAACTTTAAGCATCCCACTTGCCAATCCATCGTCGTCCTTTGATAACTTTGGAGAAGAACAGTGCCTAGGAATTCGCCCAATCATGTTCAATCTTCTTAGACTCATTTCCTTCGAGTTTCTTCACATATTGTTTTGAATGAGCTAATCAACCGTCAACACCCTTTAGAAAACACAACAGTACATGTCACTTTTTAAGAGACAACCCTGACTGTTTACAAAAATGAAAAATAACAAATAATGAAAATTAGAAACAAAACCCTAACTCCCTCCAAGCCTCTACAAATTCAGTCCCTCCCTCAAAAGCAATAATCCCTTCCCATAACAAAATATATCATATACCAAACAAAAATAAGCAAAGAAGAAATGGCAGTAGTGAAGGGTGTGTCATTCTTGCTCATGACAATCACCACTCTAATAATATTATCCAGCTAAATCATATCGGTAAGTTAGTTGGAATCACCACCCAAGTACTTGGGGAAACTGCTCAACTATAGGTCTTCGCTGTTCTACACAGGCCAGTCATGCTGGCAAGATTTCCTCGCTCGCAAAAACAGCCCGGCATGTTGCATGGTCCTCCTTGATAACCTGAGCTGCCCTTTCGACATCATACCCAACAAAGATAAAAAAACATGTCAAGAATTTCTGCGATCAAGTCCCAAAAGACCCTGGCTATGATGTCGTCATCTTCGGGCCTGTTTCGAGTCCGGTAGGATCAGTACGTTTCGTGGACTTGGTGAAGAATACGGCCGTGCATGCTCGCTACAACGGAGAGAATTAAATTGATCATCACATATGCATAGTTAAATAATCATGTTTTCTTAAATGTTTACCTAGTTGTCATCTGATGAAGTTATAATATAACTGGTTAATAATTTGATTTAAATGTATACGAGTTAAATGAAATTATTACAAACTCACCCTTAGAGTTTGATATTACGATGGGCATCATGTAAAAAAAAAAAAGAAAAGAAAGAAGTGATATACTATGTGAGGGGGAAAATAGGCATGCGTTGGTAAATTCGATTATGGATATTTATAATTCAAAATATGTTGATCGAATACAAAATTAGGTAAAGGAAAAGGTTTGTTCAACATTTGAATCTTACAGGGAGTACTAAAGAGTTTCACTCTTGTATTTATGTCGTACCTTAGGGGCTTATTTGTTATTTTCCGAGCACTCGAACTAGTCGACGTCTTCGAGACAAAGAAGGTGTTTTCGAGAGATTGAAGTAAATGAACCTAATTAATAATAAATCCTCCGAAAGAAGAAGTGGCTAATTAATTAAAGGGTTGTAATATGTAACATATGTTTTGAAAAATTACATCGATATATTTACCTTAAGCTTTCACATGATTATATAAATTATAATTTTTCTCATATTTGGGAAATTACATAAAGGCCCTTTTGTGGATTAAGTTGTTCTTCTTGAGTCTTAAAATTCTCCCTTCTCTCTCTTGCTTTAACAGCGCCGCTAGGGTTTTGTCATGCCGGTGGCGGCCTCTCTATCACCGTTATTGGCTCCTCCAATCACGATGAACGCTCACCATCCAGAGACTTCTCAAAAGCCAACTCCCATGACATATGCAACTGCACTATCAGCGGGAAGGCGACCTCACACGATCCCAATTACGAATCCTACTCGTCCGCAAAAAGACTCACCACAGCACAGTAGGGTTCACGTATTCACCGAACAGATTCGTCGCGCAAATACGGTACAGTAACAGAGAGAAATGGATTAACCCATATCCAATTCTCAGACGCATAAATTGCCAGGATATCTCTCCCGTTTAAACATGCTCTCGTGGGTAAGTTTTCTCATGGATACCCTACCATGTCTATATTGCATGAATTATTCATGGAACTTGAATTAACAGGTGAATTCAAATTAGGTTTACTCAATATGAAGCACGTCTTGATTCGCCTAAACTCTGAAGAGGACTATAATAAATTGTGGTTAAGGAAAATTATTCTTTTTGACGGCTTCCCCATGAGAATCTTTAAATGGTCCCCTACTTTTAACCCTCAAATAGAATCGTCTGTGGTTCCTGTTTGGGTTCATTTTCCAGGTTTGAGGACGCAATTCTTCGATGAGGAAGCTATCTACGATGTGGCACGAGTAATAGGAGAACCATTGTGTTGCGATGATGGAACATATGACGCAAAGAGACCGGAGTTTGCAAGAGTTTGCGTTGAACTGGATCTGCTTAAGCCTCTTAATCATCAGATTACGTTGGGATATGCAAGCGAAATACACCTCCAGGACATAATCTACGAACGTATTCCTGACTATTGTAGGAAATGTTGTAGATTAGGACACAAAGAAAATGAGTGTTATGGAATGGATGAAACAGCTGTTAAGGAACAAAAAAGAGACTTACGGGAAGTCATCAAGGAAAAGAGAGACAAAGAAGAAGATGGACAACCCTCAAAACAAAATCAAAAACAGAAAGGTGGAGGACATGCTTCGGTCCAAAATGAAAAAAATGCCAATGAAACTTCACAGCAAGATAAGATGAAAACCAAACGTGGATGGAGAAGTCTTTAGGTAAACTGCTCACAAATGTAAAACCATGAGATGATGACATTGACCAAGTTGATAAAGAAAAACAAAGTGCTGATAATGAGAATGAAAATTTTGAAAATGTTAATAAGAGAATAGAAAAGAAGTAAATGTGGAGGACAAGGAACTGAGTCCTGACCCAAAAGCACCTGAAGATGATATGGGATCAACAGTGAGAATTAACTCCTTGGAAATTGTTCTGCCTGTCCAAGAGCTTGGGGCGGTTGAGAGTACCATTGGGGGCTCTAAAAATGAACTTGATGATGTTAGTGGAGAGTCGGATACAGATAAAGAATCAGATGACGATGATCTCACCACTCAGAAAGCCCAAGCAACAATAAGAAGATCCAATTCTGTGGATGACTTAACAAAGAAAAATAATGCCAAAGTGACAAAAACGGCTAAAAAGAAGCAAGTTCACATAGCTAAAACTGCCCCTAAAAGGATAATGAGGTTATTGGGCACAAACTCTGGTCAATCATGACGTTAAAAGGCCTAATTTGGAACATAAGAGGACTACGGAATGAAGGAAGACAACGTATCCTCAAAGATTACAGGAAAAAACATAAGCTTCACTTTATGGCTGTTTTAGAGCCAATGACTCCTCTTGATTCTTTTAATTTTACTCGCATTTTTAATTTCCATAAAGCTATTGCAAATATTTCTAATCATATTTGGTTCTTTTGTGAATAGGAAAAATGAGGTGGATGTTCTCGAGGATAACCGTCAATTTCTTCATCTCAAATTAACTAATATTGTTTGGGAGAAACCAATATATCTGATGGTGGTGTATGCTAAATCTATTGTATCAGGAAGAAGAGAACTTTGGAACAATATGACTATGAACCATAATCAGTCCGAGCCTTAGTTAATCGGAGGCGATTTCAACATCATCACCAAAGTAGAGGAAAGAAAAGGAGGTAACCGGATCTACTTGGCATTGCTGAGTTTAACAACTTCATTCAAGATTGTAGTCTGGTAGAGCCGAGCTTTGAAGAGGCTAATTTCACGTGGGCTAAAGGAGATATGAGATAGAGGCTTGACAGAGTCATGGTGAATGAACCTTGGGCAGACATGTTCCCTAATTTACATGTTAAGCACCTCCCACGGGGGAATTCGGATCACTGCTCCCTTATGATTTCTTGTGAGGACAAAGAACGGCAGCCACCTACTTCTTTCCTTTTTCAAGATATGTGGATAAAACATCCAAACATTGAACATGAAATACGGCAGAACTGGGAAGACCGATAGATGGTAAGGGACTTTGGAGACTTAATGCCAAACTGAACCGATTGAAAGATCATTTGAAAAAATGGAAAAAAGAAGGCTATGGGAACCTATTTGACCATGTCATCGAGGATGAGAAAAAATTAATGGAGGCTGAGAAGCTTTATGACATTAGCCCAACAGATTACAATCTTACGAAGCTGAATCATTGTATGGCACTTCGAAATAGAGCTTTGGCAATGGAAAAAGATTTCTGGCTACAAAAGTCGGTCTGCAGATGGATTGAGGAGGGTGAAAGAAACACAAGATATTTTCATAGCCTGGTTAAGAAGAAACGGTTTAGACGGACGATTCGATCTATTAAGGTGGGAGATGAAGAAAGCACTAGTCTGGAAGATGTCAAAAAAATCCGCCAATGAGTTTTTTGAAAATCTACTCACCTCAGAGGGTGGTGACCGAGATATGGAACATCACATGAGTTTCGTCCCTAGAGTAATCTCCAACCAAGATGGAGAGCTTCTGATCCGTCGGCCTACATATGAAGAAGTTAGGGAATCGGTTTTGGGTTGAGTTGTCACAATACTGCGGGACCTGATGGCTATAGGGCAAGATTCTACCAAACATTTTGAGAAATCATCAATGAAGATGCTTATGCAGCCGTGTTGGAATTCTTTGAAGGGAAAAAACTCCCGAGATCATATACGGCCACTTCGGTGGTGCTAATTCCCAAGAAAGATAATCCAACACATTGGTCGGATTACAGGCCCATAAGTTTGTACAATGTGAAGAATAAAATTATTACTAAGATCATGGATAGCAGGCTCGCCTCTATTCTTCCAAAAGTCATATCCCCTGATCAAAGTGGATTTATCAAAGAGAGACTTATTGGTGACAATATTCTTCTTGCGCAGGAAATGGTACACTTCTTAGATTCCCATGGGGGTCGATAAAAATGTAATGCTCAAATTGGACATGGCTAAGGCTTACGACCGTATTGAGTGGAATTTCTTACTTGAAATCCTCAGAAAAAAAGGTTTCCCCAAAACTTGGATAAAATGGATACATAATTGCATTGTGAATTGCTGGTTTTCGATTATGATAAACGGGTTCTCTGCAGGATGCTTCTATTCTAAGAAGGGATTAAGACAAGGTGACCCTCTCTCACCTTCCCTATTTGTCATAGCTGCTGATTTTCTTTCCATTTTTCTTGACAGGAACATGGCAGAAAATCAAGATCGCAAGTTCTATACCCCTTCGGCAATCATGATTTCTCATATTGCTTATATAGATGATACCATTGTCTTTACAAACAGCAAAGAACCATCCCTCCGGGCGATTCGAGATATTCTAAATCAATATGAGAATATCTCAGGTCAAAAAGTGAATACTGGAAAGAGTTCTTTCATCGTGGGAAACAATGATAATAGGGAAGCCTCTAAAGTCAGAGAAATGCTTGGTTTCAAAAGGGAATCTCTACCTATCAGCCATCTTGGAGCTCCTCTTTATAAAGGTAGATGCCGAATTGCCTCCATCAATAAAGTGATCAACAAGCTGAGATCGAGGTTACAATGGTGGGAAGGAACAAGACTATCTCATGGTGGTCGTCTCCAACTTATTAAAGCAGTTCTCTACTCGATACCAATGCACACTCTCCAAATACTAAACCCACCAAAGTCAGTGATTCATTCTACGGAAATCATGTTCAACAAATTCTTTTGGGGGACAACGAACGAAAGGAAAAGAATCCATTGGGTTGCTAGGAACAAAATATGCTATCCCACGGAAGAAGGTGGACTAGGGGCTCGACGCATGGAGGATATGATAAATGCGTTCACTCAGAAGCTATGGTGGAGATTTAGAACAAGCAAAGCTCTTTGGGCCGTTTTTATGCGTGACAAATATTGCAGTAATATTCACCCTATTCTAGCTCTGGTGAATCGAAAACCACTCCCCAACATGACGACGGATGTGAGAGCAAACTGAAAAAAGAATAGGTTGGTCTGTAGGAAATGAGATATTTTCTTTTGGCATGATAATTGGTTCATTGAGGAACTGCAACCGTGTATTGAAATTAATTCTAAAAGTGAAGTGAGGGTCAAGAATTTCTGGTGTAATGGAGAATGGGATTTAGAGAAAATTCATAACATGGTTGGGAATGACAGCGGAGCGAATTATGAAAATTCCGTTTGATGATAGTAATGAAGACAAGCCAATTTGGTTACTTAGTTCTAATGGTAACTTTTCAATTAAATCTTCTTGGCATTCCATCAGATAAAGACGTGAACCGTCCGAGCTACTTGAAACTATTTGGAGGGCTGATCTTACACCTACCATCACAATTTTCTTATGGAGGCTGATTAAAGATCTTATTCCGGTTGATGAAAGATTACACCGAAAAGGGATTGTTTTCCCATCGAAGTGCCAGTGCTATTCGGAAATAGAAAATTGAAATCATCTCTTCATCACTATTAATAAAGCTAGGATAGTTTGGGACTATTTTGCAAACATCTTTGGTATTCAGGTGGTCGGTCTTAATAACCCGATAACTATCATATATGCGTGGATGGCGTCTTCTATTTGTAGGGGTAAAAAACACATTCGTGTCATAACCCCATGTTTGATTCTGTGGTACATCTGGGTGGAGAAGAACAATTCGAAACATAAAAGCACGAGGTTCTCACCCTACAATACTATTAGAGCCGTCAAATTACATATCACTCGGTGGGGGAAAACGAACCGTATAAATAGGAGAGCATGGAGGGGTGATATCAGGAAGGCTAGAGAATTTGCAGTTCGACTCCACAAACCGAAACAAATAAAATGTAGAACGGTGTTATGGAAACGACCGAGATATGGGTAGCTGAAATTGAATTCTGATGGGGCTTCCCGCGGAAACCTCGGGCCGACCGGCATTGGTGGAGTTAACAGAAATGAAGACGGGGATGTTGTAATAGCTTTCAACAGTGGAATTGGAAATGCGACAAATATTATAGCCGAATTGACAGCTATGGTTAGAGGGGTTAGAGAAGCAGCTAATTTGGGTTGCAACAGACTCTAGATTGAAACTGATGCACAGGCTGTTATGATTATCATTCGGCGAGGACAATCCGGAGACATGAGAATAAACCATCTAATCCAACAATTTCATTTGCATGTTAGGTATATGGCGGTATCAATAATGTATATTTTTCGGGAAGGGAATGGACTTGCGGACTGTTTAGCAACTAAAGGAGTAGATAACCAGACGGACTGGTTATTCCCGAGAGATCACATGATGCAAGAGGTTAAGGTTTCATTACTGTGGATAAATGGGGTTTGCCAAATTATCGCTTCTCTTAACTCTTTATTTCAAGAATCTTGCCAACTCTGTTTCTTGTGTTTATTGGATAATTATTTATACTACAGAGTTTGGTTAATCACTGACAGAAGTAAGAGGTTGACCATGAAGTCATCAGATGGGAGTTTCTAGCAATTCAAAGTTCTATCAGAAGAATAGTAGTCTCGTTGGGGGACTACCAGGCTGTAACTATTATGAAATTGACGGTTTTGCTACTGTACATATTGTCTGTAATTGCTTGAATCCACTCTATTTCATTGTTGAGTACAAGGGTCCTGAGGACACCGCTGCTTATATTGAGAACAATTGTTGTGATAGAGGGACTCATATATCCTCTGAAGCCTGGAAGTCTGGGCACCATATCGAGGGGCCAATGATTGATCCGTTGAATGCAGCGTGTAACAGGGATCGTGCGCCAAGCTCTGCCAATTCGTTTGTAATTTGCCATTCTCTGGCCTTTTGGCTTGTTGATTGTGTTAGTCTTTCTGATAGCTGGATTATGGCTCTTTGGATGTACTCTTGTTCTTGTGGAATAAATTGAGGTGGGGGCCGCGTCTAACCCTATGGTCTCTTTGACCGGTTTTTCTTTAAAAAAAAAAGATCTACATCATATGTGGATCAATCTTTTATGATTCCACCTCAGCCTTGTTATGAGTACTTTATGAATTGGGCGATTGTAGAGTATGACATGGAAGTTATTGTAATATTTGAGAATATAGGGAAAGTTTGCTAATAGCGTGACATGTGATGAATAATGAACTTGGCCTTACTCACTTCCAAAAATTAGCTATTGAGGAGAGGGTTGTCAAGTTATTATGTAGTGAACTCCACATCTTTAATTATTCGATGTGGAGCACTCAACACACCCTTGTCACCCCCAGGACCGCGGAATGCGCAACGAGCATTGTCAAGTCATTATTTATTGAACTCCACATTTTTGTCAGTATATATTGAATACATCTTTGACAAGTCATTATATATTTAACTCCACATTTTAGCCATTATTTATTGAATACATCTTTAATTATTCAATGTGGGACATTCGACACACCCCCGTCATGCCCAGGACCGTGGAATGCGCAACAATCGTTGTTAAGTCATTATATATTGAACTCCACATCTTTGATTATTCGAATCGAATCTAGTGGGGTAAAGAGAAAGGCGCAGGAATCGGACCATTTGTGAACTTGCTCTGATACCATGACGAATAATGAGTTTGGTCATACTCACCCCCAAAGCTAGCTGTAGAGGGGGGTTGCATGTCAAGTCATTATATATTAAAACTCCACATCTTTGATTATTCGATATGGGATACTTAACACATGAATAAATTGGCGGCTGAAATGATGGGTTTCACAAGGGTTTGAAACTTGCGTGAGAAAACGGTTCGAGAAAATCAAAATGGAATGCGATTCTAAGATGGTTGTGGAACTCATCATGGGTCAGAGCGAGGAAAACCATCCTCTAGGCCTTGTTATAGAGGACTGTAAAAGATCGATCCAAGGACCTTGGATGTACAAGGTTGGTCATATTAAGAGAGATGCGAATACCGTGGCAGATAGTTTAGCTAAGCTCGCCCACAAAATTAGCATGCATATGAAGATTTGGGATAATAAACCGGGAGAGCTTGTTTTTGAGCTAGAGTAGTTGGGCAATTCATAGCCTTTCTGTTGCTACCAAAAAAATCACTATGCACATATAAAATTGAACTTTTAACAGTAACTTCCTTCAAAATTGATGACTCCATTGGTATATGGACAAGGAGGCATGGGTTTGGAGCCATTTAAAAGCAAAAAGGTGCCTCCAAAACGAAACATTGCATTTACATCAATGAAAAGTAATGAAATTCATCCCCAAAACCACCATGTGGGAAGTTTTAACTTCCATTTATTATTCGTATTTTCTTGGTTAGGGTCCTTTAGTTTAATTTACTTTCTTTTTAAGGAAAAATGAAAAAGTTGGGAGAAAACTTTTCTTGTTATTCAATCAATCAACAGTAAACTCAAAATCTAGCCAGCTAGAAAATATTTACAAGATAAGAAGAGATCTTTTCAAAACATGGTACAACTAACAAAAAAAAGAGATTAGCGCGCCCTCAAATTATAGTCAAATTTGCAACTAATTATCTAAATTTCTAAATGTTTCAAGCGTCTCCTGAACTATATTAAATTTCTCAGGTTGATCACCATCTCACCCAGTCTTGGTGCTCATTTTTCACTTGAAATTTCCCTTTACATGAGCAATCTGCTATAGTTTGGCGAGTAAAGTTTTTTCCTCTATGTATGTAGTTGTCAAGGTCTTATTAAGTAGTAAACAGTCTCCTATTTGAAAATTTCTATACCAAATCCGACTCGATATAACCCAACCAATTAAATTGGCAAGTGTCATTTGTCATTTGATTTGTCACTTTTTCTAAATTTTTCTCCAACTACGCGGCATATGTAAAACACTCATCTTGTTATTACATCGATTTGACCGAATTGGGCTTGGATAAAATTTCCCCTCCTATTTAGTTGATGTGGAAGTACCTTAAAAGACCTAGTTCATGTAATGTGGATCCCGGTTGATGAACGCATTCTGCGAAAGGGAATCACTTTGCCCTCTAAGTGCCAATGTTGCTCCCAACTGGAAACCCGTGATCA
>JBBMKE010089214.1:0-17150 GCA_037834125.1 Lippia alba | reverse complement strand
CATCCTTACTAGTTAGATTGTAATCAAGTTGGTGGACTATCTCTAGAGAGCTTCAAGTAAGAAGTTTTTAAAGATTCGAGCTTTTCCAAGGAGAGGGGTCAAGCCGCGAGAAGAGCGTTCTTGGGTGGCTTTAAACACTTCAAGAGAGAATATTTAGAAAAGTAAGTTTCTAACATTACGAATTCGGATTCACAATTGCGAGCCCCGTTCCTTTTGTTGGAAATTTTCTTAAATTCCGCTGCTTTCCTGATTCTGGTTTTCCAACAGTGAGCGTGCGAGCTATGCCTTGGGCTCGTCAACGGGGTCCTCGTCTAAAAAGAAACACAAGGAACCCAAGGCTTAGACTCTATATGGACCAAAACGACGCACGGCAATGAGAAGATATGCATGAGATGCAATGCATGAGCATAAAGTTCACAAAAGTGCCAATTAAAGCATATTTAACCAAATCTCGAATGAACGGATTCAAAATCATACCAAAATTCAATATAAATAAGGTGACATATAAAATAACATGTTAAGGAAGCTTGGTAGTCATAAAGGGGTAGGAAAAACTAAAACAAGCAAAAAAAAATGAGAAAACAAAGTAGGTACCCTGCCCATGACCACTGCCAAGGACCTACAGCCGTGGATTTTTTTTCTTTGTGATTTCCCATGGCCGTGGGAAATAGCCCAAAATGAGACAGTAGCTCTGGGCAGGATCCACGCCCGTGGGGATTTTTTTTGTAAATTCCCACGGCCGTGGGAACCTGTCTGCGACAGAAAAAGCTCCAAAATAGGGCAAATTCGCGGGAAACACCAGAAACCCAAATCAAACACCTCAAAACTCGTCAAAAACAACAATAATCAAGCAATAAACATATATTCATGCATTAGCGAAGAAGAAATCAAGGAATGAAGGCATGGGTTACAAACCCCAATCAAATGCATAATATGATCAAATTATGGCTACAAGCCATTAATGCATTCAACTACCAATCTCATGCAATATATACAATAAATGCGACATCTAGCACTCATATATGAAGTCCGAATTCAACCAAGTCCATTCAAATGCTCAAAACCAAGAAATGTGCATTAAACCCTTATTATTCAACAATATGCCCAAAATCATGTCTGCACAAATTTTCAAGTTAGAGGGGATCATGGGGTTTCCAAAACTTACTTGGGCTCGAGAATTGGTGAAGAAACGAGAGAGATGTGTATTGGTGAAGTTGATCAAGGGCTTGGGCACTGAGAGCTCTTCTTCTCTTTGTTCTTGGTTAGAAAGTTTGAAATGAGGGAGAAAGTGTATGGGTTCAAGCCTTAAAGGCTGAACCGGTTTGGTTCATATGGTCACTGGTTCAGTTCTTGGTTTTCTCGATTTAATTTGTTTCGGTTAGAAATGATTCCGGGTTCGAATGGTCAGAAATGCAATTAAACCAAATGCAATAATATGCAAATAATTTCACATAATTCACATAAATTCAAATAAAATGCAAAAAATATTAAAATCATATAATTTACCTGTCGGCTCAGAAATACGGGGTGTTACAACCTCCCCCCTTCGGAGAACCTAGACCCCCGTTCACTTATCGACCTGAGAATAACTTTGGATACAACTGTCTCATCTTCGCCTCGGTCTACCAGGTAGATTCTTCTGACTTCTGATCTCTCCACCAAACTCGAACCATGGGAATTTGCTGGTTTCTTAGAGTTTCCATCTTCCGATCTTGAATCTTAATCGGATGCCTTATGATCGTCAAATCCGGCTCAAGTTGTACCTCTTGAACTGGGAGTATGGTTGCCTAATCGGGATAGAACTTTCTGAGCTGCAAAACATGAAATACATTGTGTATCCCGATCAAGTTTGGCTGCAAGTCCAACCTGTACGCCACTTCTCCAATCCTTTCAAGAATCTCGAACGGTCCTAAATACCTCGGATTCAACTTCCCATCTTGACCAATTAGAAAATCCCTTCCTAGGAGACGCTTTCAAGAAAACCCGATCTCCCACCTCGAATTCAGAGGTCTCCTTCTCTTGTTGGCATACTTCTCCTGCCTATCTTGAGCTGTCTTCATCCTTTGTTGAATTAGCCTCACTTTCACAGTAGTCTTATCAATCTTCTCCCGAGGTGTCTCTTGCTCAAGCTTACCCTCTTCGGTCCACCGTAAGTCCTCGATGTCCCAAAATAGAGGCGTCCTTCACTTCCTCTCATAAAGGGCCTCATAGGGAGCTATCTTTATCGAAGCCTGATAACTGTTATTGTAGGCAAACTCAATCAAGGCTAGATGCTTGTCCCATTTATCCTTGAAATCTAGGACACACGACCTCAACAAATCTTTCAAGTACCGTATCACCCTCTCTGATTGCCCATCTATTAGGGGATGAAAAGTCGTGCTGAAAAGAAGTTTCGTTCCCAACTTCTTATGCAATTCCTGCCAGAACTTTACCGTGAACCTAGGATCTCGATCTAAAACAATACTCGAAAGAACACCATGCAGCCTCACAATCTCGTTGCAATAAATCTCGGCTAGCTTAAGAGTCTTGTAAGACATCTTGACCTTGAGAAAGTGGGTGGACTTCGTCAATCGGTCGACGATTACCCAAATTCCATCGAATCCCCCCTAAACCTTGGTAAGCCGGACACAAAGTCCATAGTCACTTGCTCCCACTTCGATTCGGGGATCGGAAGTGGTTGGAGAGTTCCTCCCGATTTTTGGTGCTCTGCCTTCTCCATTTGGCACACAAGACACCTCTTTACAAAATTCGCGACATCTCTTTTCATACCATTCCACCAATAATACTCTCTCAAGTCCCGGCACATCTTAACCACCGGGGTGAATGGAATATCCCGAATGATGTGCTTCCTCAAGTACCACCATCTTGAGCTCTTCTGGCACATAAATTCTCGTTTTAAATATGAAGAGTCCCGAATTATCAAACCCATACTTGCTCTCCGAATCAACTCTTGATCGAGCCACTAATTTCTGAATCTCTATATTTGTGCCCTAAGCTTCAATCAATCTTTGTTTCAAATCAAGTTGTACCGAAATATTGACTAATCGAGCCACTGAAGTCACTACCACTAAACTCTCCATTGAAGACCCAACATTTAAACCCAAAACGCTTACTTTTCTGCTCAATGCATCCGCTACTACATTAGCCTTGCCCGGATGGTACTGAATCGTGCAGTCATAATCTTCTAATAACTCCATCCATTGCTTATGTTGGTTGTTAAGATCCTTCTGAGAGAATAAGTACTTCAAACTCTTATGATCCGAGAAAATCTCAAACGTAGCTCTATAAAGGTAGTGGCGCCATTTAGACAAAGCAAATACAACCATTGCAAGCTCAAGATCATGAGTGGGGTAGTTCTTCTCGTGTTCCTTCAACTTTCGGGATGCATACGCAACCACTTTACCATCTTGCATCAACACGCATCCGAGGCCTTTCTTAGAAGCATCCGTGTAAACCGAGTAGCCTTCGGACCCTTCAGGTAATGTAAAAACTAGTGTGAAAGTTAATCGTTCCTTCAAAGCTTGGAAACTCTTTTCGCACTCGTCATCCCACTTATATTTCGCCTCTTTCTTAGTTAATTTCGTCAATGGGCTTGCAATCTTTGAAAAATCCTTCACGAATCTCCTATAATAGCTCGCTAACCCAAGAAAACTTTTCAGTTCAGAGGCGTTCTTTGGTCTCTCCCACTGAGCCACGGTTTCAATCTTGGAGAGATCGACTTCAATTCTGTTGCCTGAGATTATATGGCCTAGGAATGTAACTCTGTCAATCCGGAACTCGCACTTGCTGAATTTAGCATACAGCTTGTGCTCTCTCAAAGTCTCCAAAATTATTCTAAGGTGCGTGCTCTTCCTCAGACCTCGAATACACCAAGATGTCGTCTATAAAGATCACTACAAACTTGTCGAGAAACTGCCTGAACACTGGTGCATCATGTCCATAATCACGGCTGGGGCATTAGTCAACCCGAAAGGCATCACCACGAATTCAAAGTGTCCATACCGGGTATTGAAAGCCTTCTTCGGAATATCTTCTTCCCGGATATGAAGTTGGTAATATCCTTGCGGACTAGACTTGGGAACCCTGTAAGAGATCAAATAACTCCTCAATGTGGGGCAAAGGATACTTGTTCTTCATTGTCATCCGGTTAAGCTCGCGGTAATCTATACATATCCTCAAGCTCCCGTCTTTCTTCTTTACAAACAAGACCGGTGCACCCCACGGAGAGATGCTCAGACGGATGTATCCACAAGCTAGCAACTCTTCTAGTTGCATCTTCAACTCTTTTAATTCTGCAGGAGCCATCCGGTAGGGTGTCTTAGAGAAAGGCTCCGATCCAGGATAAAGGTCGATTACAAATCCGATGTCCCGGTGAGGCGATAAGGACCCTAGACTCTCTGGGAAAACATCGGCAAAGTCTCTCATGACCTCTGTCTCTTTAAGCTTGGCTTGATCCTTCGGTTTGTTCAAAAGGTAAGCAACAAAACCTGTTGAACCATCCCGGAGGAGCTTACTTGCTTCCATAAAAGACACGAACGGGGTAGTCTTCAACCTCTCCCCTGTAAACACCACTGAATCTAATAAAACCTTCTTTTCTCGGCAATCCATAACCGCTTGGTGCGTGAATAACCAGTCCATCCCAAGGATTGCTCCATACTTCTTCATGGGTATCTCTATCAAATCGGCCGGAAATGAATAAATGCGTGAACCCGGGATCAAACAATGCATGCAATGAGATGCCATGTATGGTGATCGTACCTTCCACTACGGCGTTCTGGTCGAACTCGGCGTCCTCCTCCTTGCCCTCAAGCGCATAAGCATGCGCTTAAATCGTCGGCCTCTTCTGTGGGCATGTGTCTATCTTATGCTCAGAAGACCTGCACACATAACACTTCCCCTGGAGCTTTCAATATCACTCCACGGGATGATTCCATTGACAATAGGTGCATTTAATGGGGTCCTATGCAATAGGAGCTGGGGGAGCTAGTGCAAGAAGTGCTGGAAGTGCTGCGGGACCGGTAACTCAGGGTTTTTTGTTCCCATAACCCTGGGGACACAAAGTCGGTGGAACAAGTGGTCGTGCTTCACAAGAAACGGGTCTCTTACCCTATCCAGACCAGGACCCCGAACCCTATGATGGTGAAGAGAATGATAGAGGCTTCAATCTCGCTTTTTAGGCCTCGACTTGAATGGCCCTCCTCGTAACCTTCTTCTAAGTACTCACATTTGTGGCTTGGAGGGCCATTTGAATCTCGTGTCTAAGGACGTCAAGAAAATGCTGGGCTTTATGAGTATCATTATCCGTGATGTGTGTAGCGTAAGGGGAGAGCCTCTCAAATTCCAATAGGCACTTCTTCACAGTCTAGTTTCCTTGCTTGAGGTCGGTGAATTCTTGGAGGAGTCGTTCTTGGGCTCTTAGGGGTATGTACTTTTCTTGAAACTCTTGCACGAATACCTCCCAAATGAATTCCGTGCCCGTCCGTTCAAGCTTAGATCTCATTCCTTTTAGCCAATTGCCCGCTTGCCCTTGAATAAAGCGGCCCGTGCAAATCGCCTTCTCTTGGGAGTTCCCGGGGCATATCTCCTAAATACCCTTTATCTCGGCAAGCCATTCTTCTGCCTTGATATCGTCTCCGCCATACCACTTCGGTGGATTATTGCTCCTGAATTCCTTGTAAACATTCGGAGCATCATTGCCCTCATTATTTCGTTGGTTTTGTTGAAGCTGATTTAAGAGGGCTTGCACTATGTTCTCGGCGTTCATAGGAGGTGGTGGTGGTGGTTGATTTAAATACGGTGTTTGTTCGCATTTCCTTTTTTTGGAGGCATTCTAAAATCATAAATTCAACACTATGTATGCATGTTGATTAGTATATGTATGAGTACGCAATTAATAATTAAACAAGTAATCAAGTAAGAAAATATTAAAATCACATAGTCATATAATTCAAGTAGTCATATAATCACATAATTACAAAATCCTGAGCCGTACCACCTAGACAGACCCACACGACACTAGAGCCCGGGTTTGCAACCATGCTCTGATACCACACAGAGATGTAGCGCCCCACAAATAGGGACCACATACCCCGCACCAAGACCCAAATCCAGTCACGAAATAATCCGTACCCGAATCCAAATCCTAGCAAACGGGTGACCACACACACACTAAGTCAGGCGGAGCTAACTAACAAAAACTCAGAGTGTGCGGAAGCTGGAAATTAAAGCCAAATAAAGCATGTATGCATTCATAATAAGTTCCCAAGCAACCCATGTACAATGGCCGACACGGCCTACAACATTTATATACAAAATTCCCAAGTATTCAAAATAATACAAAATATAAGTAGGAATGTATGTATGCTAAAGACCTAGACCGACAAGTGTACTCGTGCCGATACACACTTCTCCGCCTAGCTCAAAGCCAAAAGAACCTGCGTCTGGAAGAAAAGTAAACAGAGGAAATCAGTCAACTGACTGAGTGAGGGGGCTAACACACACCCACACACTATATATATACAGAGCATATATCAAAAGTGGAGTCATGAACGGGTAATAGGATTTACAAACCCAAACAAAACATAATATACATTTTTAAAAGCTCTATTCTGATTCATAATTCCCAATACAGAACAGAAATAATGCTCGGCGAGTACGAGCTTCCAACCTGCTTCTCAGAACATATTAAAATCGAAAATATAAACATAGCATCCCACTACTCCAACGATGGAATAATTCGTCGATCCTAACCATCCATACATTTATCAAACCCTGAGAGGTAGTTAACCTACTATGGGTCCTCCCCAGATAACCGGAGGCATCAAAATACCACACCTTCCCTAGCTCCCGAGGTCGCACGTGATATATTGGGTGGAGGCTATGCACAGGCTTAACCTTGACAACCCTATACCATCCCGAGGGTTCCTTACCCATAGCTCCTTGTGCTCACAAACATAAACCGATCGCACAATCAATCTTTCATGGCTTAGCTCGCTAACAGAATCATAAACTGAACAAGAATAACCGGAAAGGTTTATATATACCTTTATATTAACTTTTAGTGCATGCTTGGTTCACAAGGTCATAAACATAGTAAATCCAACATTATTTATACATATAAGGTTTACATTCACATGCGGGGCAAGAAATCATCACATAAAGGTTATAGGTCGCTTAACTATACAAAGTTCCTAACCTCACCTTGAAAATAAAGGCAAAAGTGGTAGTGAGCGTGCAAGCTATGCCTTGGGCTCGTCAACGGGGTCCTCGTCTAAAAGGAAACACAAGGAACCCAAGGCTTAGACTCTATATAGACCAAAACGATGCACGGCAATGAGAAGATATGCATGAGATGCAATGCATGCGCATAAAGTGCATGAAAGTACCAATTAAAGCATATTGAACCAAATCTCGAACGAACGGATTCAAAATCATACCAAATTCAATATAAACAAGGTGACATATAAAATAACATGTTAAGGAATCTTGGTAGTCATAAAGGGGGCGGGAAAAACCAAAACAAGCGAAAAGAAACGAGAAAATGAAGCAGGTACCCTGCCCATGACCACTGCCAAGGATCTATGGCCGTGGATTTTTTCTTTGTAATTTCCCACGGCCGTGGAAAATAGCCCAAAATGAGGCAGTAGCTCTGGGCAGGATCCATACCCGTGGGTTTTTCTTTGTAAATTCCCATGGCCATGGGACCCTGTATGTGACAGAAAAAGCTCCAAACAGGGTATATTCACGGCAAACACCGAAAACCCAAATCAAACACCTCAAAACTAATCAAAAACAACAAGAATCAAGCAATAAACATATATTCATGCATTAGCTAAGAAGAAATCAAGAAATGAAGGCATGGGTTACAAACCCCAATCAAATGCATATCATGATCAAATGTGTCTACAAGCCATTAATGTAGTTCACTACCAATCATACCAATTCAAATTCATCAAACACACCAAAATGTATATAACCTTACTATTCACTACATATGCCAAAATCATATGAAGTGCAAAAGTCAAGATGAGATATCGGTTTATAGTTAGAGGGGGTCGTGGGGTTTCTGAAACTTACTTGGGGTCGAGATTTGGTGAAGAAATGAAGGAGATATGGATTGATGAATCTTGATCACTCTTGGGAACTTGGGGCTTCTTTCTTGCTCTTGTTCTTGGAGTTGAAATGTAAAATGAAGGAGAAATGAGGGGTTCAAGCCACTTAGTGGCTGAACCGGTTCGGTGCATGGGGCTTGGTTTCGGTTCTTGGTTTTCTCGGTTTAGTTTATTTCGATTCAAGATGGTTCCGGGTTCGAACGATTGGAATGAAATTAATTTAAAATGCAAGAAAATGCAATTAATTCACATAAGTTCAATTAAAATGCAAACAATAATTAAATCACATAATTTACATGTCGGCTCAGAACTACGGAGTGTTTCAACCTCCCCCCCTTCGGAGCACCTAGTCCCCAGGTTCACTTCTTGACTTGAGAACAACTCCGGATACAACTGTCTCATCTTCTCCTCAGTCTCCCAAGAAGACTCCTCTAATTTTTTATCTCTCCACAAAACACGGACCAGGGGAATCGGCCGGTTCCTTAAAGTTTGCATCTTCCAGTCTTGAATCTCAACGGGGTGCCTTATGATCGTCAAATCCGGCTCAAGTTGTACCTCTTCAACAGGGAGTATGGTTGCTTTGTCGGGATAAAACTTTCTGAGTTGTGAAACATGAAATACGTTTTGTATCCCAGTCAAATTTGGGGGCAAGTCCAGCCTGTAAGCCACTTCTCCAATCTTCTCAAGAATCTAGAACGGTCTTAAATACCTAGGATTCAGCTTCCCAACTTGACCAATTCAAGAAAATCCCTTCCTAGGAGATGCTTTCAAGAAAACCGAATCTCCTACTCCAAATTCAAGAGGTCTCCTTCTCTTATTGGCATACTTCTCCTGCCTATCTTGAGCTGCCTTCATTCTCTATTGACTTAGCCTCTTTCGTGGTAGTTCTATCAATCTTCTCCCAAGGTGTTGCTCGCTCGAGCTTACCCTCTTCGGTCCACCGCAAGTCCTTGATGCCCCAAAATAGAGGCGTCCTACACTTCCTCTTAGAAAGTGCGTCGTAGGGAACCATCTTAATTGAAGCTTGGTAACTGTTATTATAGGCAAACTCGATCAAGGATATATGCTTATCCCATTTATCCTTGAAATCTAGGACGCACGACCTCAACAAATCTTCCAAATACCGTATCACTCTATCTGATTGCCCATCGGTTTAGGGATGAATAGTCGTGTTGAAAAGAAGTTTCATTCCTAACTGCTTATACAATTCCTGCCAGAACATAGTTGTGAACCTAGGATCCCGATCCGAACAATACTCGCAGGTACACGATGAAGTCTCACAATCTCGTTGCAATAAATCTCAACAAACTTAGGAGTCTTGTACGATAATTTGACTTTGAGAAAGTGAGCGGACTTTGTAAATCAGTCGACGATTACCCAAATTCCATTGAATCCTCCCCAAGAAGTTAGCAAGCCATACATAAAATCCATAGTCACTTGTTGTGACGCCCAAGCGGGGGCCATCCACATCCCCTGCACCTAGACCTAAACTCATATATGAAATGGACATCCATACATGAGCCCAAGTCTATGTGAAAGGAGACCTATACACGCATACACTAGGCTAAACGGGGCTAAACCTGTACAGGGCGCGCAAAAATAAGTAGTACAAACATGCAGAAGCAACACAGGATCCAAATAAACGGAGCTAACATATCATATACAATGGCTACAAGCCCAAATATACTACCAGTGTCTCAAATTCTCCAAGATATACATAATTGAATTCATATACATGTTCAAAAGAGTTAAAGTACATCATAATAAGTACAATGTATGCAAACTCGACCTAGACACGGAAGTAAGATACAACAAGACGACTTCCCTGCCTAGCTCGAGAACCTGCAACTAAAGAGTGAAGGGAACGAGGATCAGTCTACCCACTTGACTGAGTGAAGGGGCTAAACACACACCCACGAACATATACGTATAAAGAGCATAGCATAGATCTAAAAGGAGGCCTATCATGAACCGAGTCTGGGTTTTGCAAACTAATGCCATTTTTAAAAGAGATACATATAGATACATAAAAATCCCAACTCGTTTCACAATTACCATAACAAAAGAAACATAAAGCCCAGCTAGAACGAGCATCCCCAACTTCATAAACTCATAAAAGCGTAATTCATAATTCAATTCACCTCAACTTCTTGGTGTTAGGGGAGTAAACGCTTTTCACCTATAGGGATTCATATACACATGGGGTAGCTAGCCCACGATGTGCCTTCCCTGGTTATTCACCGAGGGCTCAAGATAATACGCCTTACAACCGCACGTACATCTCAAATGGAAAGTGCACAAGGGTCATAACTGGCGACCCTGATGGTCGTCCCGGGTCTCCCTTACCCACAATCCGAGGGCCCAAATTCATAAAACCATACCAATTCCCATCTTTCAGGGTATACTTGCTAGATTCAAATGGAAATGTACAAGGATTCAAAACCAAGCTCATATATGCTCATATGTATACCATTTTTATCAAATCCGAAGGTGTTCACAAATCAAACTCATACTATAAACACTCGTATTTATACATAATAGCAATATAACATATGCGGGATTCGAATTCAGTACACATAAGGCCATAGGGATTCATCTATACAAACCTAACCCTCGCCTTGAAGCAAAAGGAGTGTAGAAGCGAAACGGAGGGAGAAACGAACACCGAACCTCGGGTTCTTTAATTTTTGGAGGTGGAGCTGAGACAAAGAAACACAAACCCGAGACTTACACTCAAATATGAACCAAATAGATGCTCGGCAATGCTCATGAATGCAATGGAATGCATAAACGTACCATAAGACGTATATTGAATCATATCTCAGAAATTCGTATATATCATCATAGCAAATTCGAGTACAATCCAACTAACACACATATAATCATATTAGAACAACTTAGAAATCATATTGGGGGTGGGAAACATGCTGAGGCCAAAAGAAAGTGATCGGTGGATCTGAACTAAACCAACGGCCGTTGGGAATTCCTTCTTTAATTCCAACGGCCGTTGAAACGAGGCTGTAGTACCCTACTATGCATGCCCATTCCAACGGCCGTTGGAACCCACGAACAAAGTTCCAACGGTCGTTGATCAGCGACCCAAAACCCTATTTTTCATGCAATCCGGCCAAAAACAATACTTAGGCATGCTTAAACACTTCCAACTCAATCCAAAATCATACATAATCATCATAACTCATTCATAAACATATAAGACATCAAATTGCATCGAGAGATCAATAATTCATAAGCATATATTTAAAGAAACACCCATATACGTACATATGGCCTCAACCGGCAAGGTTGGATTCAAAAATAGCCCAAAATGCATCGAAAGCTCAACAAATAAGCACCAAAGTCATCAAGACACATTATCAACCCATAATAGCATGTAATTACCAAATTGGGGTGAAGGGTCCAAGTGATCAACCAAATTTCCAAGCCAAACTCATCAATCATGCTTCATAACTTCATATATGCACATATGAACACCAATGGAAGCCAAAAACCAAGACTTCAAGAAATTCTACAAAAACCCACATTCTCCATAAATGCATCAAGGTCCCATGACAACTACCAAGCTAAGGAATCCATAAATGATCAAAGAAATGGCATTCACTATCCCCAAATATGCATAAAAGTGCAATAAGAGTCATAGAGATGCATCTAGCTAACATATGGCATTCAATCCCAATGATCCCAACATATAATCCATGATATAAATGCATAAGAGAGGTCTCATAATTACAAGGATCACAAATACATGCTTACCAAGCAAAGAAATGCAATAAAAACAAGGTCTTGAGCTTAGGGTTTGAGCTTCAATGGAGGTTTGCACTTGGGGAACTCTTTTCCTTTTTCTTTAGAGTGTATTTCATGGGGGTTGTGAAAGGGAAAGAGAGAGTTGCTGGAAATTGGGTGAAAAAGGGAGAATAAAAGTCCAAAAGGGTGTCCAATTGTCCCACCTATGGTTTAGATGCGTAAATGCATACGTGGGTCGATTTAGGGATCGAAACGAGGTCAAAAAAATATGTGGTTAATCTCATTGAGTCCCATTCATCAAATGGAACCCAATGAAGGTGTCGTAACTTAGATTCGAGTTCCCTAGTTCAAGAAACGACCTAAGGACTCAAAAGGTCATAATTTCCGAATGACCCCAAAACATTCAAAAAGTAGAAATTGAGTCCAAACTAATTACACTAAGGCCTAAAACAAGTTTAAAACATTCAAACAAGTTCAAGAAGCATATAATTCATATTAGGCATGCTAGGGAATTCAAAACATGAAAATTCAATTTATGCAATTATCAAGTAGTTCAAATAATCAAATAGTTCAAATTGATCAAATAAGAATATAAATATGGATGTAATGCATCAATTTAATATGAAAACAAATGCAAGACAATATTTAAACTCACACGTTGTAGCATCCCGACTTTTTGACTCTACAGGTACGCTTTAACGAGAGTGTTAATTGCCCTTTTAAATTATTTAATTATGTAATTATGTGCTTAATATTTGATTTAATTAGATTATTTGAACCTATTTGACCTAATTTGATCGTTTTAACTTCTTTGCGCTCGTACGTGAACTTTGTGTGTTCGTTTTGAGTTCCGATTTTTGTGGTAATCTGCTATGTATGAGCTTTATATGTTAAGAATGTGATTATGTGTTCGTTGTATATTTTGGAGTTCATTTATAGTGTGTTTTGACCGTCGGAAGTGAAGGGGCTTTTAGGGGACCTAAAGGAGCTAACTCGTTTTAGCACACCTTGGGTTCCGGAAGGCGTAACTTGAGCTCAGGAATTCGAATTCGAATTCCAGAAGTGGTGTTGGACTCATAACGAAGAATGAAAGCTAGAGAATCTAGCCTCACATCTTTTTAAGCCAGTTTGATCGTCCGATTTTTACCCAAAATAAGCCCGTTGTGACAGATTTTGAGGTACCCGCCCGTTTTAGTCATAACCCACCCAATTCTTATCTGAATCGACCCATTCTTGAACCTATATAACCCTTTTTTCACCCCCATTTCTCCCTTATTTGTTCAGTATAGATAGAATGAGAAAGAAGGGCTGTAAACCAAAGTGAAGGGGAAGAAGAAGAAGAAGAAGAAGAAGAGAAGGGCCAAGCACTATCCACTCCAATTTCTTGCTCGTTCGAACTCCATTTTCCATCAAATTCGAGAGGTAAACTCATTGTTTGATCCTCCATCTTCCTATATTTCTTTCAAGTGTGGATTGATAGATTTTCATTAAGGTTTGATCATGTTTTGGCCAATATGTTGAATAGTGTGCATATATTCCTCCTTTGATGATTTCTTGCCTTCCTTTGCATGATTTCTTAGTTTGAAGCTAGATATTTGATCCTTAGACCTTCCCTTTTGAGATTTTGTGCATGAATTTCGTGGTTAATGGCTGAAAATTAAACCACCATTATTGGATTTTTGAGAAACTTGAAGTTGTAGATGGATTTTGATCTCTTGCCTTCAATCTTGTTTTCCTCTTGTTGGCTGCATGTTTAGGTGTTTTTTTGTTCTTATTTTTGCTTCTTTTCCTTGCCCTTTGGATGTTGAGGCTTCTATTTTGGTTTTGTGGCTTTGGAGATGCGGAACAACCCTATTTTTGCCTTATTGCTGACTGCTCAAGCACGGTCGCACCCACAACCAAAACATGCATGTTTTGCATCGTGACCTTGGCCTGTTTTTGCCTCAGTTTCGACCTGGAACAGTAATGGAGGTTGCTGCAGAGTGTGGTCGCGGGAAATGGCTGCGACCCCTTTTGGAGCCATTTTTGGACTGGTTTTGCCTTTTGTTTCGTTTTCATTTTGTTTGTATTTTTCGTGAACTTCTTTCTTCCTTTATGGTTCTTATGCATTGCATACTTGATGAATTATGTGTTTCATGAATTTTTATGAATTTATTACATGAATTTGATGATTTTATATGAGATTTATTACCTACGTGCTTCATATGTGCGAGTTATGAACGAACGTGCCCAATATGCTTTCTTGTGTGCTTGAATGACTTTGTAGTTGGTATGCATGCTTTGCATTTTTATGAAGTTATTATGTGAATTTGATGCTCTTATGTGCAATATGTTACCGAATGCGCGTTATATGCTCTTTTATGCACTTGAATGATTTCATACTTGGTTTGTTTAGCTTGAATGCGACTTCCTTGACTCTTGTGTGAGCTATATGCATTTTGATTGTGTTATATGATCCTATATGTCCTTTGTCTAAATTTCATGAGCTTGTTTAATGTGATATACGTGAAATATCCAATTTGTGCTCCAATATGACTTAAGTTCTATTCGTTTGACCTAAGTGTATTCTTGTTGCATTTCTTACGCATCAATTTGCATTCATAAGCATATGCCAAGCATCTACTTGGTTCATTTTGAGTCTAAGTTCATCCTTTTCCCTTTGTTTTGTTTTTAGGTTTGTTTGGTTCGTGAGGAGGCGGTTTTTTTCGTTCGGTTTGGTCATCAGGGTAAGGTTTTCTTTCTTTTAGTTAAGTGACCTGTAACCCTACCTGAATTTTAACTTCACATGTGACATATATATGTATACGTATTTAGATACGTGTATTGGATATGTATTTTTTTGGGATTACGCCCATTTATTAAGAAACATTTGAAAAACATTTTATCTATATGTAAGCTATTTTGGTTTGTTTATTTTGGAAAAGAGTTGGTGTGTGTGTAAGTGGGATTTTTGCAATAGAGAGAGATTTATGAAAACTATGCTTTGTGTGATTTGTGTGGGGCCCAAGAGATTCGGTACGAAAGGAGTCCCGGGACGGAGAGGGCCGTCGGGTACTCCCTAGTGCGGTCTCCAACTTTAAAAGGATCAACCCTGAACCCATTGGGAGGTAGGTGGGGGACGGAATCCTCGGGGAGTGAGTGTCGCGAAACTCACGAACCATACTTATATGTGTGGATGGTTAGGGTTGGCCAGCCTTTCCATCAAGTGGAGAAGAGAAATGTATGCTTTGTGTAATTCGGTATTAGTGTGCGTTTTGGTTTGCCTTTGCAATTGGAGAAAGGGGAGTTTGAGGCTCGTGCTCATCGAGTCGTATGTGTGTGGGTTCGCACTTGATTTGTGAAACGGACGTGGATTCTTAATTACTAAAATTGTTCGATTTTGGCCTTCGGCCTAACTCTTTTCTATACATAGTATCACGAGACTTAAAATATTTTGGATTGCAAAAACCATGCCCCGGTTTATGAATCTGTATAAATTTCGTTATGCTCTGCTCTTATGTATATGTACGTGTCCGTGGGTTAGTCCCCCTCACCAGTCTTTAGGACTGACCCCTCCTAATTGTTTGTTTTTCCCTCTTTGTTCTTTGAGTTTGCAGGTGCAGGACTTTGGTTTGGCTAGGCGATGATTTTTGTTTCGAGTTGTTGAGTCTTTTGCATTTCGCATTGTATTTTATTTTGTAACTCCGGAACTTTGTATAAGATTATGATTCAAATTTTGAGTTTTTATGTATGATTTACGTTTGTCCTTGCCGGGCTTGTATTTGTGTTTAAAAAGAGCCCTGTGGCGCCCAAGTTCGCATGCGATGGTGTGTTTAGATTATGCCGACTCGTGGCCATTGCATGTGTGTTTGTTGATCCCGTATGCTTCCGCATTCGTATATGCTTTGTTGCGCACTCTATACAGGGTCTAGACCGCCTAGCCTAGGAGAGTTTTTGTTTGTCAGCCGTTCGCCGTGGCTTGGTGGGTGTGCGGAGTTTCAATTTCGTTACACGTGTCAGGCTATGGTGCGAGGGATGTGGTGCCTGCGCTCTGGGGTGCTACAATAATATACAAAATATAGATAAGTTTATCACATTTTTTCTATTTAATTGAAACCTAAAGGAAAAACACAAAATATAATTCTGTCAAACTTGCCAAAGATAATTATTTTTCTTAATTAATACTTATTTTCATAATAAATTAATATACAAAATAAAAATCAACCAATCACATTTTTATAATTGATGATTACGATAAATAAATCTTAATTTATATCTCATAAAAGAATTAATAATGAAATTATATCAAATAAGGAAAGATTTATTATTAAACTGCCAATAATAATTTTTAAAATATTAAAAATAATTCAAAATTATAAGAATTCATCATTAGAAAAAAGAAAGTACATATAAAAGTATATTATAAATTTTGCCAAAAAAAATTATGTGTTTAATTACTATTTATTTTCATAATAAAATAATATATAAAGATAAATTAATCACATTTTTTCTATTTAATTAAAACCTAAAGGAAAAGGCACAAAATATCATTCAGTCATACTTGCCAAATATAAGTATTTTCTTAGTTACTACTTATTTTCATAATAAAATAATATACAAAATAATATTTAACTAATCACAGTTTTCTGCCAATAGGAGTTGATTCAAGTGGTTGGGGGATTATTTCTCGAAGATAAGGTCCCTAATTCAAATCCCTTTGGCCGCTGGGGAGGAGGGGGATGTGTTTAAACAAACAAGAGAAAAGAAAAAAAAAACAATCACATTTTTCTATTTGATTAAAAACCTCAAAAAATTCATAAAATTCCACATTATCAAAATGCTAAAAAGTCAAATGTGGTTTTCAAATATATAATAGTATATATATATCTGCTATTATATTCACAAATATATAGGGTTAATTACATATAACACGATAGGGTGGATACAATTTGCCACCATTTTCAGAGTAAATTACAGACACCATCCTTCAAGAAATAAATAATTACACTTAGCCCCCATTTTCGTTTAAGAATTGCTGACATAAGCAAAAATGTTAGTAAAAACCTGAAAATATTTTCCGTTTCCTTTAGTCAACTTTTCTATTCTCATGTTGCCTTTAGGCGTTGATTGTAATTAACTATATTAATTTGGGGTAAATAAAATATTTTTAATAATTTTTTTCTACTTTTATTTTTTAATAAAATAGAGTCGTTGTAACGGTTATATTCCTCTTTTATTTATAAAATATTATAATGAAGTACGAAATGAATATTTGTTATTATTTTAAGGTAAAATGTA
>JBBMKE010088997.1:0-17154 GCA_037834125.1 Lippia alba | reverse complement strand
TACCGCCTAGCCTAGGTTTGGTTTTTGATTTGTCACCCGTTCGCTTTGACTTGGTGCGTGTGCGGACTTTCCATTTCCTACACGTGACGGGTCTTAGTGCGGGTGATGTGGTGCCTTTCCTTTGGGGTGCTACAATTCCATCTTAAATAACTCATTGTGATTGGCGGGACTGCTCAGCAGTCTCCACCGTTAGATCAGGGGTGTCAAAAAGATACATAGAAGTTACGGGACCTTGAAGAGAAGGGGTAATGGTTGAGGCACGAGGATGGGTAAGGTAGATGGGGAGATTTTTGGAAGCAGCTGTTTTCTTGAATTTTCGAATTTTAGGAGTACTGGTGGGTGGGAATTCTGGATGCTGAGGGTAAGAGTATGTTTATGAGTTCATTTTCAAGATAAAGCTGTTGAGATTCCGATTGAAGGGAGTTTGAAGAGAGTTGGGGGTTGAGTTGTTGTTTCTTGACTGGGTTATTTTCCTTAGACGTGATGGACAATTTTAGTCGTTGTTTGGATGGGCTTATAGAGATGTCAGGTGATCGCGAGTGAATGAGGATGGCGGGAAGGAGGCAGAAGGATGATCTAGGTTGGTTGAGGAGCTGGAAGTGGGCTGTGAATTAGTATGGATAGAGCTTATGAACTTTGGATTAAGGTGACTATTTAGGGGAAGGAAGCTAGGAGGTACAGCTTGGGTTGGTTTCGGTGTTTGAGAAAGTGAAAGGGAGGTTTGTTGGTTATGGGTTGTATCAGTAGGGGGAGGCTGGAATTTGTACTGTTGGGGTGAGCTGTTATCGCCATTCCCAATTGAAGAGGGGACAAAAGTTGCATTCGGCCTCAGAAAGCTAGGCCTTAAAGTAGGAGTTGATATATTGGATCTCGAAAGAAAACCATGTTCCGCCCTTGAGGTCCCACTTCCTCCGCGAAGCCACGACCCATACAGGAAATTCGGTTCCGGATCAACAAAATCTTCTTCATAATGCAGAGGACAGAATTTATCCACATGATCACATATACCGCATAAATAACAGAAGTTCACCAATCTTTCGTAACTCAACGCTAATTCAATAACCTGCCCCGATGGCAACATCAGAGATAGACAACGCAAAAGGGGTTCGGACATGCTAATGTTCACTCGAATCCGCATAGAGTCGGTTCCAAATCTGTTAGGGGGAGTTCTCACCATCGACGAAAAACACCAATCTTATTTCCCACAAATTCACAACCGGTGCTGTGCGTCTGTCCCCAGGCAGCCCTCTAACATGTATCACATAATCACATCTATCTAGTTGAACAAGGTTAGGGTCCTCTTCATTCTCCACCACTTTCATTATTATTGGATACTTATCAAAGCACCAAGGAGTATTCTCCATCACGCGTTGCATATCAAGCTTATGGTTGAAAATGAATAAGAAACGATCCTGCCCTAGTTTCGTAATATCCATCCCCTTCACCGGGTTCAACTAACGGATCATAGTAACACGGAAGGATTCAAAATGCACTGATTGGCGAGAGAACACCTTACCCACTATAGTAAATTGACTGTTCCGTTTAGGAGAACCCCAGATTGAATCTGGATTAGCCGCACAAACCGATTCTTTGGAAGATAACGTAAGTGCCTGAGTTAAACGGGAAATCTCTTGCTCCGAGGATTCACCAGCCGAATCAGAATGTTTTCGACTTGCCTGCATAGCATAGGAGGATATGTTCGACATCTTGTCCGGCCGTCTCCTACCAGAGGGGGAAAAACGTACCTGAAAAGGGAAAAAGGAAAAAATCAGTCGGCAAAAACCACGAGGCGAACGAGAAGAAAAGAAAACAGAAAAGAGAAAAACAGAAGGAGGGAAGCGTGAGCAGAGAAGGATGTGAGCCCGCTACGGTCTATGGTGAATAGTTGCACTCCGATCGTTGTTCCGGCGGACTCTAGGGTTTGCTAGGGCTGGTGGTGGGAAGTCTCTCATGCGAAGAGAGAACTCTCAGTGAAGAGGGAAAAAAATCTTTCTTATCTTTTCTTTTCTCTCACTTTAATTTTTTTTCCTTAGAGAGGTGTCAATATTTCTTGTCTAATTGAATAACCAACTAGTCTATTAAACACTTTATTATAAAAATATATTTCAATTCAAATTAATCATGCTGTGGATATAGCGGGGACACCTACTTAATTGTGGACGAATTAGCCTAACCACCCAATTATTTTGCTGCACGATCAAATTCTATGTTTGATTTTAATAAACGCAATTCGGTTTTCTACATTCCTTAATGCACCGTGACTTGCGAGCGTGATTGATTAAAACATTTCATTTTTTGTTTTAAAAATTTTCAAATTTATATTTTAATTTGTGAAATTTTAATGACTATTAAAGCAATCAAACAAATTAAAAACATAAAATAAACCTGAAGTAGCCAAATGAAGTATTCAGTAAAATCAAGTAAGAAACCCAAAAGTAACTAAAATAGAAATAGTAATTTTTTAATACAATAATAATTTGCTCATATCCAAAAATGAAACATTTGTAAACTATTAGGTAACTGTTTTGTTATAAGTTGAGGTAACTTAGAGCTAATTTAATTAAAAATCTTGTATTTGAGCACCTGATTATGTAACTATTATTAGTATAAAATTTTTTATATCTCAATGGTCCAACTCAACAAAAATTCATGATGGAATATTAGAAAAAATATTGCTATGTGCTTACCTAAAAATCACACACTTTTACTCTAAATTCTTAATAAAAATGCAAGCAATATTACCTTATTTTTCATCATGTTAAGAGTGAAAATATTCAGCAAAAATAACTCATTCTCTTAACCAAATATTAGGAGTTCAAATAGTAGTATGAAACAATTTTAAATTTCTTGTTTACTTATTCTGTATTTGACATATTTACGATTCAATGAAAGAATTAATCACTGTAGTCCATGAATAATGTTCATGATATAGGAAAAAGAAATTATGCACCTTATTTTTCATCTTAGTGAATATTTGATGCAGTTATTGCGTTCTTGCCATTGTGCAATATGTTTAAGCCATTTCCTTTTTTTTTCCTTTGTTTTTCTCTTTTTCTTTTTGTGATCTTAATTGATCCGAACCCCCTTAATTATATCTGATGAGCATAAGAAACTTTATAATAAATAAAATCTCGTAAAATTGTAAGTTAAATTTAGTCAAATTCCATTGTTTGTATTTGTTTCAAAAAATTATAAATCTACCACAAAGTTAAATTTTGAGAGCAAGAAAACAAGTTTGTTGTGAAAATGCATGTATGTTCACGGTAACGCGCATGGAATATGCAAAGATTTTATATGCATAAAAGTTCACAAGTTCTCTAACATTATTTTTTCTCCATAAGGTTAGAAGTTTTAACGGTACACATGCTATTCTAGTCGTTTCGGACGTAAAAATAATTTTATTAAGAAAAGCCTCGACAGTCGACATATTGAAAAATGATCACATGAAAATGCGTGTATTCTTTTTTTGGTCTATAACCCCATTTTCATGGGTCCAGACGGGACGGATCACTTAGGGTGCAAAGCTCTTTCTATCAATGGTAGCTGCTTTCCCAGGGACTCGAACTCGAGACCTCTGGTTAAATTAGCATAGCGTCGAACCGCTAAGTTACGCCACTTGATAGTAAATGCATGTGTTCTAGTTGTATTTGATTGAAGTTGGACGTAATAGAGACTTTCCATTAAAAACGACCTGAAAAATTAGGAAAACTGACCACATTTGAAATTCATAAAATATATTGTTATATTAATCAAGACCTCAAAAATAGGAATATATATAGTTTGGGAGACAAATAGGGTGAGTTTGCAAATTTAAACCTTTGAAGAGATAGTATAAAATTTCCTGCATTCATGAGATAACGAATACACATAAAATGAAAAAGACTCTGTTTTAGACTAGGGTATATAATTAGAAAAAATATATATTTTATTTATTTATTTTTTAAAACACACGCTCAAGCAGCCAGAAGGATTTGAACTCAGGTCATTACCTTCGAAAACTAACCCTTTATCGATTGGGTCAACCCCTGTTGGCATATATATATTTTATGATTCTAAACTACTCTTTTTTTCTTTCTTTTTTTTTTTTTAACTTTTGTAACCTAAATCAAAAAAATATTAAATTACAACCTCAACTATTACATTTTAATAAAATGCTACTTGATCTCAGTATCTCACTTATCTTATAACACATGAAATAAATTTCGTGTACTTATCACAAGTTGTGTGGGACCATGTTGAACTTTATTAAATAATAGTAATTAAAATTGCAATTTTAAATGTATTTTAGTTTCAATTACAAAATAAAAAATATTCACAATTTAAAATGATGAAATCTTTTATCCCTAAAGAAGATGAAGAATGAACAAGAAAAAACAACTCCAAATGTTAAATGTTAGTTTTGTTTATTAATGTAAAAGAATCGAACCCGAATTTTGACTTTTGTTAAAAAATTTGTACTCAAACTTGAATAATGTGAATTGAGTCGAAGCCCAATGAGCCAAAAACTAGTATTCTGACTCAAGCTTGATTTTGAATACAAAAATTAATATATTCTTAATCAGTTCAACTTTTCTGACTCCGAATATATTCTTAATCAGTTCAACTTTTCTGACTCCGAATATTTTCATGTCGATTACATCTCTAGTTGATATATATATCATTAGCATGATAAAAAATATATATATATATATATATATTTTTTAACTTTTACCGGAAGAAATTTCATATTTAGACATACTAACTAACTAATATTTTAATTATTTTCAAAGCACACCATTTAATATTATTAACACCAAACCACCTCAATCAAACTCAAGCCGTCGTAAATTTTCAGCACAACGTACTCATCTTTCTACAATCATATTAAACAACATGAAGAGAATAATCCATTTTCATATTCGAAAACGTCATGAACATGACCCCTCTAGCCTCCTTTTATGAATTCGAAATTGCATTAAACAAAGAAAGGAAAAAATATATATATATAATTTATTCAGAAAAAAATGAAAAAAATATATATATCAATATTTTTATATAAGCCGAATTTAAAAATCCTTTCTTTCTCTGTATTTGTACACAAACCACCGATCAACATAATTGGCGGGCGCCCCCACAACTTGACCGCTTACCAGATTTAAACCATCCCGGTTCTCCTAAACCGGTTCAATTTCAACTAACCGCCCCATTCCCTCTTCTCCCCGAAGCACTCTTCCCAGAACCGGCTCGAAACAAAGAGCTAAAAAGCCTCAAAAACCCGGTTTTCTTGCCATTACTAGTCTTCAGCTTGACCTTTCCGGTACAAGAAACCCGTGGAGAACCGGGTTCGGTAACGTGAACAATGGGCTTCCCTCCCGGTTCAGACCGGCTTCTGAACAAGAACCTGCCGGACTTTTTCTCCGCCGGACTTCCATCGAACACAGAAGTTTTATGAGCTTTCGGCACCGCGAGAACTGATATTCGTGCCGATTTCGCATTTGATGAGATCTTTTCAGAGGGATGAGAAAAGGAGGAGTTGAAATTCCGGTTGTAACCGATCTTTAACGATGCTTTTCTCTGCATTACGGCATTGCGATCGTACCAGTCTTGTTCGTCGTCTTTGGAGACCCAAAAGGAGTCCGGTGGAAGATCGGAGAATGGAGATTTTGATTCCGAGGCCATTGTGTGAGAGGGAGAGGATGAAGGAGATGAGAGAGTTTTAGGGGAGGGAGATTTCGAAGTGGGGAAGATTGAAGAAGCATATCATATGGGTATGTTTCCCATAAGATAGTGAATGATAAGGGCTCATATTTGATTTATCTTAGCACGTAAGGACAAATGAGGATTCAAATGTTATTGTTTTCAAACATCTAATTAAGGTTGGTTTAGTTTTTGTGTGAAACATTACAAAGTCTAATTCACATGTCTAGCGTGTCAATAAACTTAATGTGTATATATATATATTATCTTCTCTTTCTTATACATATATATTATGGATTCGAAAAGTTGAGGGATTTTAGTTTAACGATGATTGATTAATTAAATTACAAGAATTAACTTTATTTTATTATATATATAATTAGAGATCAGGTGTTCGAAACTACTTCTTAAAAAAATTATTAAAAAAAGTTTTATTTATCGTTTTACATGCATAAAATAAAAAGAAAATTATAAATTTGAATCAGTTCAATTTATTAAAATATAAGTATCTTCTTATCAATAATAGCATGCAACCATTCGGATGGGACTTAATTTATTGATTAATTGAAGTTGTTAGAACTCTTTAATTTTCTCCCTCTATCTATCTACAATAAATTTATCATATTTCAGATTTAAAAACACTAAGCCGCCCATTGCTGGCATGACATGATATTGAGGAGGTTTCAATTTTCCACAATATGTGGCATTTAAGATGAATTTTGACAGTCCAACCAATCTTCTCGATTGTGTTAAAAACTTAAAATCGAGTTATACATGTTATATATTATGATCTACGATGAAATAAATTCAGTACGACGCAATATTAATATAAATGTAATTAATAATTTTAAACTCATAATGTAACAACATTTAATATCGCATTAGAGATGCATGTTAGATACATTTAATGTACATTAGATTACTGGACAACATGTATTTACTAAACTTTAAAATATAAAATACATCTCTCTTATATATAATAAAGAGCAAAATACACTTTCCACCCGTATACTATACATAGTCTCATTTATCTTCTTCAATTATCAAATTTGACACATTTGCTTCCCTCAGTAAAATATTTATAGACCAAATTTTCGTCATATTATATTTATGTAAAAAGTTCCACATGTATGTTTGATCATTTTGTCTACATTAATTAAGACTAAGACTAACCTAAAATAAATTATTTTTATAGAACTAAAGGGTTTAGGTTTAAGCATTTGATTTGATTTAATGAATTGTTTTGGCTCAAGAAAAATTAAACAAATAAGTTGCAACAATTACTCAACTTATTTTTAAAATTAATTGACAAAGATAAAAGATAAAGTAAGTAATAATTCAATTTTCAATACTTATACCAATCGCTTAGTTACTTTTTAAATATTATGTTCCTTTCGACGGTGTCGTGTTTAATGAAAACTTAAATATTTATTTAGTAGAAAATATTAGTAGACACCCACGTAAGAGTTTTCATGACAATATAATTGTCAGTCTTTCTCGAATTTCAAGCCCGCATAAGGGTTTTCAATATTCAAGACAATTAATATTCAAATCCGTACTAGCTGGCATTAGTTTAGGCTCATATATTTCTTGATTTCACACATATATTTCAATTGTTCAACTTAAATGGCCCAGCAAAATATTTTTTCCTCGTATGCAAATTGTGATTTGAAATTTAAATTGGCAAAAATGAAAAATCTATCCGTCAATTTTTTTTATGTTGCCAATTAAATTTTATTAAAATCTGAATTGTAATTAAATCCCATAATTTTAGAAAATTTATAATGTTGGTCTGATTTTGATTCGGAAAATAATTTATCGCAGAAAATGTCTACGTAACTATGGTGAATTTGTAGAAAAGATGGGGCAGGAGAAGAATTTTGTCTTTTATTTTTCGTGGGTTGGAGTTTATATTTTTTGGGTGAAATTTTCTGGAATATATACAAATGTTTATATAGAAATTAAAGTATTATTTTAGTAATTTTTATGAATTAATAAATTTTAATCTTTTATATATATTGAATATATGCTAATGAAATATAGAATTTAAACTGTTCAGGGTGTAGGTTTGTAAATATAAATGAATAAAATGGGGTAAAAATAATTTTTTTAATAATAAAAAATTTATTTTGTACTCAAATTGGGGACTAAATTTAAGAAAAATGTAATTACATTAGGACGCTGATCGTGTCAAAATCCGGCTATGTGCATGGACGGCAGATTAGGAATCCGAATCACCCAAGAATTTATAACGTGGAGGAACTTTGACGTTTTCCTTAGCTGAAAAGGATGGAACAAACGTGAACTCAAAGGCCAAAAAGGGGAATGTCGGGGTTGGACCCTTTTTGGCACTCTGACGCTCAAGTCAGGGATTAGTTCTGAGTCGAAATGCTGGAGTGAGTAGAGTTCAGGGTGAGAAGGAAAGCAAGATCTTCGATTCAACCAAGACCTCTCACGGCAAGGACTGGAAGACTAAGTGGGTGTACATCAGGTTCCCTGGGGGTTGAGACGGATTGGAGTACACTTCCTGGAATGAAGTGGCGGAGACGAGGTTGGAGAAGGGGCGAGTGACTTAGCCCAACACGCTGATGACGGCCTTGAGGCGTATGGCACCCTTGGACAGGGACATTTTCACGAGCTCCCATCTGCTTCAATGTTTAGAACTGGCTCCGGACGTGAAGAGGCACTGGAGCCATAAGATTGGTGATGATACTGTGGATCCCTCGAATCCAAGCATGTTTCCATAAAACACGTTTCTTTTACGCTTTGCCTTTTGCCTTCTTCTTCTGGGTCTGACCTTTTTCTTTTCTGTGCAGGCTCGATTATGGCGACAACGAGGGAGAAGGCTGCTTATCGCAAAGCGCTCCAGAGAGAGAAAGAGTTGAAGCATTACGCTAAGGAGGAGCTCGGCCCCGCGCCTTCAGCCAATGAGATTGCCATACATGAGGGGCTTTCCGTTGTGCACATCCTCGACTGAGTGGGTGCTCTAGGAAAAGCTACGGGACAGCAGTGGGAGACTATCACTTTCCCGACCCAGGCGGTCGATGAGGTTGTTCAGGGCACGAGGGGCGAGCCGTAGGTGCCCTGAGAGAAGGGGCTCGGTGTGGAGAGTGCGGGAGATTTGGGGTCGGATCCCGAGGCCGCAGTCGATCCCATTATTGAGAATGTACCCAGGGCTCGCCGTTTGAGCAAGCGGAAGGCAGCCGAGCCGGAGGGGGCTGCACCAAAGAAAATTTCAAGCTGGGAGGAATCAAAGAAGGTGCGGAGTGATGAAGGACAGGCTCGGCCCTCGACCGCGACCCAGGGGGACAAGGGTCGGAGGGCGAAGCTAAAGATCCCGGCGTACCGGCCAACTGGTCCTCCGGACTTCCACATGCTCCAGGAGGAGTTCCAGCAGATCATTGCCGTCCCGACTTTTGAAAGGCCCAAGTACCCCTACAACTTGCCCAAATTGACGGCGGAGGGGAGGGACAGGAGGCTCGCGACTGAGCCGGTCGACGCTGAGGCACTCTCTGTCGTATACCACTTAATGCAGACCTTGGCCGACCACACAGAGTTGGCGAAGGAGGATGACGCCACCCTCGCTTGGAACATAGCTGGCCACCATGCGGCGGTAAGAGACTTTCCGACTCCCGTTATCCCTCGGGTATTGACCCGTTTCATTTTTTACTTGTGCAGGCGTCCATCCGGTTGTACCACTTGGCCAAGCGCTTAGGAATGAATCGCAAGCCGTGAAGTCAACTGTTGGCAGAGCGCACAGGGATTTTGGATGCCAAGAGTTTTCGGGATGAGTGCACGCGCCTGAAGAAGGTCATGGAAAAGTCCCAAGCCACCCACGTGGTGACCCTGGAGAAGTTGAACCATCAGCTCCACGCCTCGACCGTGGAAAAATCGAGCCTAGAGGTCGAGGTGGAGTGGCTCAAGGAGAAGGAGGAGAAGTTGGAGACAGAGTTGGCCTCCGCACGCAGTTTTCTTGACACCAAAGAGAATGAGAGAGATGATGCGTGTAAAAGGGCCAACAAGGATGGTTGGAGGGAAGGCTGGGCCAAGGGGCATAATGCCGGCCGCGACTATGGAGTGGAGTGCTCATTTTGGCACTTGAAAAAGCTGTTGCCAACGATCAGGGATCGGGCAGTCTGGGATTTCTTGAATTCAGACATTTTTAGGACGGTTTTCGGGACCCTAGCCATCAACGATATGAATGTGGGATTCTACAAGTGCCTGTCGCAAATGCATCATCACCACCCCATCCAGCGAGATCTTCTGCTGAACTCTGACAAGATTGGACTGGCTAATCCTTATGGACCTGGGGTTCTTCCTGAGCACTTCCGTGACAGGGTGGCATCCCTTGAGGCCGCTATCAAAAGTGACAAGGAAGCGATCGAGGCGCAGGCGGAGCGGGGACTTATGTGCACTGGGAATCTCGAGGAAGCCACGGAGATGGAGGAGGAGGAGAAGGAGCCTGACTAGTCCAAGTCCCTGTATGGGTGGGCTATTTTTTTGGCGGACAAGAAGGTGGACGGTAAGCAGCCAAGCTTGGAGGATTTGGAGATCCCTTCTTGGGCGGGTCTGGAAGAATCGAGGCACAACTGTTGGAAAACTTCAGGATTGGAAGAGTAGAAGGAGGGATCAAAGCGAGGAGATACTCGCGATTGTGTGAGTTCCATTGCCGAGAATTCCAGCTGGAACTGATTCGGAGGATGAAGCACAAGTGGCAACTCAAGATCCTCATGTCCCTCTTGCGACCGCGGATCCCCAAGTGGAGACGACCGAGGTGCCGATCGAGAAACCAGCAGCAACCACTGGGGAAGTGGAATCGACCTCGGGAGCTTCGATCACTTATCCGCATGACGTGCCTGTCTCTTGATTTCCCTGTTGAATATGTATTAGTTTCCTATTTTTGTTTTTCATTTTTGTTGAGGGGTTTTACCCTCCTGAGCTCTGTAATTCTGGGTTGGGCCCGTTTTATTTCAATGGAAACTTTTATTATTTTGCACATCTTGTGGCTCGGGATTGACCCGAGTGCTGGGTCGCTTTTAATCAGTTCTGTTTCTAAATTTGAATGATAAGTGTAATGATACTAAGATCATCCAGTAAAATTCATAACGTGATTAGTTTAAATCCAGACTTTTGGAAGTGAATTCAGATTGACTAAAAACTCATTTTTATTGATAGGCCTGCGTAGAGGCAAGGGAAGTTTACAACGAGATGTACCTCTTAAACGTAAAACTTCTTCAAGTTGTGTGCATTCCAAGATCTTGGGATAGGGTTGCCTTCCATGTCCTCTAGGTAGTAGGCTTTGTCGCAACCTATCTCGGAGATGCTATAGGGGCCTTCCCAATTGGGCTGTAGCTTGCCCACATGTTTGGTGACTTCAATTTTCTTAAGTACCAGGTCGCCAATTCGGAAAGCTGTGGGTCGGACCCCTTTGTTGTAGCTTCTAGCGACCGTGGCCTTGTATTGTTGTTGACGCTGATAGCCTTTCTGGCGAAGCTCTTCGACCATGTCTAGCTCGTAGGCATGATCGGCAGCATTTCTTGCAAGTTGGTAGTTGGCGACTCGGGCTGTTTGATGTAGTAACTCCACAGGGATCATTGCTTCGGACCCATAAACCATGCAGAACGGGGTCAGACCCGTGGCGGTTCTTAGCGTGGTTTGGTATGCCCAGAGGACTCCATCGAACTCCTCGACCCAGACACCTTTCTTGGCCTCTAGGCGCTTCTGCAAGTTTTGGATGATTATCTGGTTGGTTACTCCAACCTGGCCGTTCACCTGGGGGTGTCCGACCAAAGCGAACCTTTGGCTAATGCCCATGTCTGTGTAGTATGACCTGATTCTTGCGCTTTGGAATTGGGTTCTGTTGTCGCAAATGAGGATCCTGGGTGTGCCGAACCTGCAAATGATATTACGCTAGAGGAAATCTTGGACAACCTTGTCGGTGATCTTTGTTACGGGTTGAGCTTTAACCCACTTGGAGAAGTATTCCACTGCCACAATTAGGAATCGTCTTTGCCCTATTGCGAGGGGGAGTGGGCTAACTATATCAATACCCTACTGATCGAACGGCCAACAAATATCGACCGGGGTCATCTTCGTTGGGTATTGATGCAGGATATTAGTGTGCATTTGGTAGTTGACGCACTTGCGGGCGTATTCCTTGGCATCTTGGTTGAGTGTGGGATAATAAAAACCGCTCCTCGAGACTTTCTTTGCTAAGGATCGACCACTCGCGTTGTTACCGCACTGGCCACTGTGGATTTCTTCTAGCATGTCTATGGCCTGAGAAGGGCGGAGGCATCTCTTTGTTGGTCCTATGAAGGCCCTCTTGTAGAGTCTGCCATCGGAATCCAATGAGTAACTTGCCGCTTTGTAGCGTAAGCGTCTCGCTGCATTTTTGTCCGTGGGTAAGATTTCGTCCCGCAGTTACAGGATGTACTCATCGAGCCAGCATGGCTCCGCTGGGTCAATGGAGCATATCATCTCCTTATCTCCATCAATCACCCAGCCCTTGTTCGATAGATAGGTGATGTTCTAGTTCTTAGTGTCTCGCATTCCGTTAGCGAACTTTGAAAGGGCGTCGACACTCGTGTTCTCTTCCCTAGAGGCCTGCTGTAACTTAAATTCTTTGAATTCTGAGGCTAAGGATTTGACCTTGGCCAGGTATTTGATCATGGAGTCTTTGCATGTTTCATAAGAGCCATCCACCTAGTTCACAATGAGCTAGGAGTTTGTCGTTACTAAGATTCTCTCTATTCCATGTTCCCTGGCAACTTTGAGGCCTGCAATTAACGCTTCGTACTTTGCCTCGTTGTTGGTGGCTGGGAAGTCGAGAGAGATGGAAAAATCAAGCTCCTGTCCTTCTGTGCTTATCAGGGATATCCCCACTTCTCCCCCCTAGGAGGTTGAAAAGCCATCGACCGACATGGTCCACAGTATTGAACGGGTAATTTGTTTGGTCGGGTCATTCTTCTCAATCAAGAAGTCTGCAAGAATCTGGGCTTGGTAGGCTGTTCTGGGCTGATAACTGATATCAAACTGTCCTAACTCGACATCCCACTTGGTAATACATCCCGCTGCGTTTGGCTTGACCAGAACTGCGCGTAGCCCTTGGTCGGTGAGGACCACTATCGAGTGGGCTTGAAAATTAGTGCCTTAGTCTTCTGGACGTATGCACTAGGGCAAGGGCGAACTTCTCGATTTCCAAGTAACGAACTTTCGGTCCAGTAAGATCTTGTTTACATAGTAAACTGACAGATGTTTTCGGTCGCGAAGGGCCATAACACCGAATTGACCTCTTCCTCCGTGATCGCCAAGTAAAGATACAGGGTCTCTCCAGCAATAGGCTTGGTAAGGAGGAGAAGGGAGGCTAGATATTTCTTGAGCTTCTCAAAAGCTTCATCATATTCTTCAGTCCATTCAAACTTCTTGATATTGCGGAGAATCTTAAAGAAAGGGAGATTCTTCTCGGATGAACGAGAGATGAACCTGTTCAGAGATATGATTCGACCCACAAGACGCTGGACGTCTCGTATCGTATGGGGTCTGTTGATGCTCTTGAGCTCTATGATCTTCTCTGGGTTTGCTTCTGTCGCCCTTTGACTGACAATGTAGCTGAGGAACTTGCCTTCCTCCATGCCGAACGAGCACTTGCTCGGGTTCAACTTCAGTCGGTACCTACGCAGAAGGTCGAAAGTGCGACCCAAGTCACTTAGGTGCGTTTTCCTTTTCTCACTTTTGACGATCATCTCCTGCGTTTTTCACCCCACTGTCGGAAGGTGCCTCTCTCTTCAGCCATTGCTCTATTCTGTTGGAGAGCCGGGGTGGGTCCGACCGAGGGGAATCGGATTGAGGCTGGCCCAGCTCGTTGCTCCGCCTCTTGTTTCTTCGAGCCTGGGCTTGATTGCTGGCCTTAACTTCTTCCAGGAGCATATACTTGCACGCGATGACCATGACCTCGTCCATGTTCAGAGGCTTTTTGAGGATCATGTCATTTTCGAGTGTGGATTCAAAGATTTTTGCCCATATCAGCTTTGTGTGGCCGTATAGACTAACCTGCGCCTCGATCTTGGAGCAGTGCTTGATGGGGTCTGAATTCCTACTGTAAATGAGGAGATTCGTGGGACCTGTCTTCAAGTTTGGCATCAATAATGACATCGCAAAAGGGGGACCTGGCTTCTCTTTCGCTTCTGTAGCCCTCACTTTACGAGGGCGGTGGCGTTCCTCCGAGTCGGAAGGCTGATAGGCCTCAGGGACCTGCCCATGGGGAACGTGCAAAGACACTTCCTCCTGGGGGTCGATGTAATCTTCGTTTTGTTGCTGCGGTTGTCGGGGTTGCGATCTAGGGGGTAATTGATTCCTTAGGTCTGCTGGACCGACCCAATGCCCCTGTTGGCCCGCAAGTAGGTGTCGGGATGGACCCTAGCCCCCAAGCGGTGAAATATCGGGTTGTTTCTTAGAAGCGGAGCGTCCCTATCCATCTCGCTCGTGGTACCCGCAACGTGTCGGGCTCCGCGATCGTCCTCTCGCATGTTCCTATAAATCTGCGAGGGGCGTTCTTCTTCTATTTCTTGCCTTGGTCGGGCAGGGCGTCCTCTTTGCTGTTGGGCTCCATTATCATCGAAGCCCTCCTCAATCTGGGCACTATGATGGACTTGGTGTTGGCCCCCCAATATTGGAGCTAGAAAGATAGCTCGTGGCTGGGGGTAGTGGCCCTGGATGAATTGGGGAGTGTATCCCCAAATGTTGGTCTACAGTGGTTGCTGCGGGACAACATAGGCCATGGTCGGCATCAAGCCTTGCGCCGTTGGATATGCGGCATTCTGGGGGGTGATCGCAAGCGGACTACCCCTTGGTGGAGCTGGCATGTTAGGCTCCCTGTTTTCTCTGACTGCCGCGAGCTCCTCTGCTCGGCATTGTTCTGCTTAGGCGGTGAGGTCGGCCTCAGAAAGCATGCAGGCACGCCATCAGCGATGGGTACGCCGAGGGCCTGGGCTTGGAAGTTGCCTGCCGGCGCACTTAGGTCAGGAAACACCTCCTGACCGTTCTCATCATAAGCCCTTCTTCCTTGCCTAGTCTGTACCCTGGTTGAGAGAGCGAGGTGGGAAGGAGAGTGGTTAAAGCTTTGAGCGATGGCTTCTGTTCAGAGTTTCCCACAGACGACACCAAGATGATCATGTCAAAATTCGGCTATGTGCGTGGACGGCAGATTAGGAATCCGAATCACCCAAGAATTTATAACGTGGAGGAACTCTGACGCTTTCCTTAGCTGAAAAAGATGGAACAAACGTGAACTCAAAGGCCAAAAAGGGGAATGTGGGGGCTGGACCCTTTTTGGCACTCCGACGCTCAAGTAAGGGACTAGTTCTAGGTTGAAATGCTGGAGTGAGTAGAGTTCAGGGAGAGAAGGAAAGCTTACCGTCATCTCAGGGAAGCGGTGGTTTATATAGGTGAAGGATCCTGGCTAGTGCGTGTGAGTACACCACCCCTGAAGTGTGGATCTTGGTCTGTTAAAGATGGGCAGCGATAGTGATCGGAACAGTGCTTTAATGGGTAAAGCGTTGTACCGTCTCTGCAGCGGCGCCGTAACAGTGTCCTTGGGTGGTCGCAATTAATGCGCGCAGCAGTGGAGGGAATCTGCCTTTAATGCTCACGTACGGAATGTTGGGGGTCGGTGCCGACCCTCCACCTCGGTCGGAGGTGGGGCTTGGGTCGGGACCTCAGTCGCGCGAGGCATGGGAATGGCGGATTCCTCCAAGGGATAGGTTGATGACGAGACGGGCTCGGGGTCGTAATCAGGCGTCCTACTGTCCACGTCAGCCGTCACGCGGCATGAGTCTGGTGGGCTAGGTAGGGACTCCAATTTCTCCCATATCAGACGCAATGTGAGAACATGACAACTGTCAAGACAAAATTAAAAAAATGATTATATTACGAGATGAAAATAATAATTTTTTCATTTTTAAAAGTAGTAAATAAATGACAATTAGCAAAATAAGATTTCGATGGAATCAAATACGTCCGGAATAGAAAATTAAATTTAGAGGATCAATTTTGCATATTTATTTTTGAAATTTTCACGAAAGTTATAGGAAGCCATGTTAGCTCTATATTAGGGTCTAGATCGCCTAGCTTAGGTGTGTTTTTGTTTGTTTCACGTTCGCTATGGTTTGGTGAGTGTGCGGAGTTCCCATTTCGATACATGTATCGGGTCATGGTGCAGGGGATGTAGTGCTCTTCACTCGGGATGCTGAACAATGAAACTCTGCGGACATCAGGAATCTCAAAATTAGAGACTAAAATATAATTTTAATTTAAATGAACTACATTAAAAATAGACTTAAATATAGGATAATCAAATATAAGTTTGTCACTAATATACTTGTAGCAACTTGGTCTAGTTGACCAATTTGACAACCGAAGAGTATCAAACTAGCCAAGTTGGTTAAGAGCCAAAGTCCCATTTCTTTATAATGTTATACATAAAATGGCCCATTCCACCTGTAAAAGCTTGAATACCCACCTCTAAAATACTAATAGCTTTTAAGTAAAGCTAGCACACATATATTCTCTCTTTGAGCTTCAATCGTTGTCTGAGTTGCATGATTTCTTAATTTTATGGATACCTTTGTTTTTTACTATTTTATCACATATATATTCCATTGCATTTTACAGCGTTGTGATCCCATTAAAAGATGTCTCAAGTACAGTGATTCGTGAATTAATGCATGAAGAATCATCTGAAATTCAAAATTTTAATTTATTATTTTGAGGAAGTTCAATATATTTCTTATGGTAAATTAAACCCAGACCCTTTGCAGTTAAATATATTTGTAAGTAGATTACCTTAAATCATATAATCTTTCTACTATATTCGATCGAATATTCGCATTTAATTCTCCGTATTAATGAATTTGTGAGCATTTCTCACTTTAAGATAACTTAAAATTTTAGTTCTCTACACGGAAAAATTCGTACACATTTCTCACTTTAAGACTGAATTAAGATTTCTTAATTCATGCATTAAACAATATTAAGACGATTTTTTTTATTTTAAAACTTTAAAAGAATTGATCAATATGGACCATATGCAGGATTAAGTTTCTCAAACAGATGCTTTGGAAACAAACCATACCATCAAAATGGCTTATATTAAATAATCGAGAATTTAAAATCTTGTCAAAATTATTAAGGAGTCGCTACCACCATCTGAAGGTAAAAAACACACGATGTTAGAGTTTAGATAGCTTCAATATTACGCATTAAAATTTAACAGAAAACTCTTGAATTTCACATGAATGGGTTAAATCATAAAAGGGTTTTTTTTTTTTTTTCTAATTTTAGTGTATTTTTTGTTGTATATTTTACTTTTGGTGTAACTTTTTGGTGTAGTGCAACTTTGAGATTTTCCGCTTTTTGTAAAAGCGGAATCACTGTGCAAATAGTGATTCCGCATTTGGGAAAAGCGGAATCACTGTAGCA
>JBBMKE010088786.1:0-17158 GCA_037834125.1 Lippia alba | reverse complement strand
ACTCAAAAAGAAGGAAATTATTTAATTAATCCTATTGAGTCACTTGAAGATGCCGATTCCAAAAGTGATTCGTTTATAGATTTCTATTTCTTCGAATTACTCATTTTTCGAAACTGAAAAATCTACCAATTCGAATTCTATCCAAACAGGAACCACCCAATTCAAATCGAATTGGGAAAATTCGAATTGGGAAGATTCTATTTGGAAGCCGAGACCTAGACCTATTAATGGAGTTGGACCTACTATCGAATTCTCATTTCTCGAATCTAATTTGTCTGATCTAATTCGTCTTGTCTAATTCGTCTTGTCTAATTCGGCTGGCTTAATTTCTCTAACGCTACCCCGAGTTTTTTATCTCCTACTTAAAATATTTTGTCAACCATTTATTTGGCAAATTTCCTAATTGGGGTTCTTATCTATATATTTTGATTTCTATTATATATGTATGTTAAAGATGCTGTCTTGCTAAGATTTTTTCAGAAAAATCCCATATCATATATAAAAGAAAAGTCTAGATTACGATGTCTATGGACAGCTGAACCAATGACTATTCATGATTCCATAATGGAATCAATTCCATACCGGTTCCAAATTAGAGGAAATGTTATGGTAAAACTTCGTTTGAAACGATGTGGTAGAAAGCAACGTGCGACTTGAAGGACACGATCCCTTGTGGATTTTTACATCCACCACTCTCGATTTATTTAGGAATGAGGGTGCTCTTGGCTCGACATTGTTTGTTCTGTTACACTGGAACCCTTTGTTTGTTGTTGGGTTGTAAATAGTGCACGACGGAGCGTTTACTATGCTATACTCTTAACATAAAAAAAGACCAAGAAACAAAAAAAAATTTCGAGGACACTGCAGTTCTCTTTATCCTAGGGTTCTCTCGTTTTGAAGGAAAGATAATATTTATTATTTAATAGTTTCATGATTATGAATGCCCCCTAAATTAGAGGAGACATTACGTTATAGGGGATGTAACTTATATTTATATTTTTTAGAAATAAATTGAAAATAATGGCATCCATACGACCATACCGACAGGTTATCGAGGTATTTTTGCATTTTCCATCGGGACTGTAACAGGATAGTGTTTTTCTTTTTTCTTTTTCTATATACCACAAACGGATCACATTTGTCAGGGATTATTTTGTAAAAAGTGAAAATAGAGAGACTGATTTGGCATTAGATCAAACTTGTAGAAATGCAGTATTTTTGTTTGGTATTTATGTATTGTAAATTTTTCTAAAACAAATGTGGGTTTTTATATTAGAAATTAGCAATCTTTTCTTTTACGGATATATAAAGAGTTAAATTCCTAAATGATATTTGATTTTTGAGTATACTCTCCAAACAATTTTTTTTTTCCGTTAATTTAACTTCCTAGTTTAAAATTCTATTTTTACTTAACTATAATTATTCTAAACTTACCTAATTATTCTTCATTAATCACGTTATTGAATTGCAAACATGGGTAATTGGTCCAAGTGGCTAAAGAGCTCTTTCTTCAAGTAATGATTTAAATTCAAATCCCTCTAGTATCTAGGGAGTGTATGTATTACATTAAAAAGAAAAAAAAAACACTTTGTTGGATAACACAATAATTCCCTTAAATTTAGGTATAATTTCACAAACACATAATTTTATATTTAAAGAAAAGTTCTTCAATATTTAACAAATAAAGGTTGGTTAGAAGACAATTAACCACTGATCCAATACGTGCGAATTGTATACAATTGAACGATTTCATGTTTAGAGTTGAATGAAAACGAACATATTACTCACCAATTGCGATAATATTATAACTAAAGCACAGTTTTACCCTTCAATTGTTGTTTCCATGCTACTAAATCATACTAGGACCCTGGAACTATTAATCGTATGTCACGAATAACACTAGTTACAACTAATTTGACTAAATAGACTATACATTCAGTTTCGCATTCATTATATTACCTCTCAATTACTCTACTGACTGTGATTTTAGCACTACGTTGTGTTTTTTGGACTTCCATACTAAATAGCCTCTACTTTTAGTCTCACATTACCCCTGATCAAAATATTACTCTACGTATCATATAAATAGTATTACAAATAGCATAATGTTCATTACAAACGACGCGCATATTTTAATATGCACTCCCCGATATGCACATGATATTTTGGAATGGGAACTTCTTTTACAAATTGATTGAATGTCCTTGGCAAGAGATTCCAGGAAGTGCCAAACAAATGCCCCATAATCCAAACTTTTTGGATCTTGTGAATGGGAATAGGTACCGAACGAGTATTTATCTTTTGACGCAATTGTCGACCTCTGCATACTTTTTAAGCCCGTTTTCGGGAGTTTAATGTTCTCGTCTTGTCTTTTCCAATCCGGAACATGCTCTTAATGTGCCTTAATATGCTTATATGATTTTGTATGCTCTTCATGTTCTCGTCTTGTATGATCTATGATGTTACTTAACTTCGTAATTGCATTTGTTGCGCGTTTATATGACTTGATACATTCATGTACATACATTATCATTTAATTATAATATGTTGGTCACGGCCATGAAGGCCAAACGTCCAAACTTACTATAACGAATCATGGTCGTGACACGAAAGCTACAGAGTCTCATTAGCATGGAATGAAAAAGGAAAGAAAATTTAAAAACGAAGATAACGATTTTTTCAATGGAATTGAGGTCTAAAATGGAAGAAAACGGATTAGAAGTAAAAATCTATATAGTCTGAAAAGTAGAGATGAAATGACACTCTAAAGTTTCATAAAGAAAATTAAAAATAAAGGGTTAATTACATTCAGACTCCATGTAAGTATAGAAAAATACAACTGGTGACCCTCTTAGCCAAAATATTACATATACATCCATTGAAGAGTTTTAAAATTACACTTAACCCCCAATATTGAGATTTTTTCATCAAATAATTAATAGAATATGTCAAAATTTACAAATTACCCGTTATGGCCCCACTTATCGTGTTAATTTTTTTTAAATACTATAAAAAAATGAATTGAAGATAATACCCCCATTTATACTTAATAAGACAAGGTTTTCTTTTGTGATTCAATATACGTCTCGCCTCTTCTCTCTAGCCATGACGAAGCTAATGCAAAACTCGTCATCTTCTACACAAGACATTTATTGAATCACTAAATAAAACCTTGTTTTCTTAAGTATAAACGGGGTTACAATCGTCAATTCACTTTTTTTTTATTATTTTAAAATTTTTTAATACAATAAGTGGAGGACATAACGGATAATTTGTAAATTTTTTATATATTCTTTAAATTATTTGACAAAAGAATTTCAACATTGGGCGTTAATTGTATTTTTAAAACTCTTCAATGGGTGTACGTGTAATATTTTAACTAAAAGGGTCACCAATTGTAATTTCCTATACTTACATGGGGTGTGAATGCAGTTAACCCTAAAAATAAATTACACATTAAGCTTAAAAAGATCAAACAAGAGAACAAATAAAATACATGCAATTAACTTAAAATTAGTATTCTATATCATTTTTTAGATTTTTACCTATACTTTTTATATGTCTTTTAATTTATGAAATATATTTAATAGTTTTAGATTATTATTTAGGCTTAAAATTTAGAATTATTTAGATAAATTACTCAATTTAAACATTTTATTTTTATATAGTAACTTTTAGATATTTTGATTTTTTTTCTTTGAATATTGTTTTTCTAATTTAAATTGTCTAATTTACAGTTCATGATTTGAAAAAGAATTTTCTACGTACAATTTTGTAAGATCAAAATTATTCATTTAAGATTTTGTAAGATTTTATTTAATTAAGTTAGTTATTTTTAATATTTTAATTAATTCATTTAATAAACGTAATAGTTACAGGGGGAATTATGGAAAAATCCTCAATTGTAGATTCAATTTTTAGTTTGCTCTTCATTTTGAAAATTATTTTTGTTCACTCCCAAAATGAGAATCATAATTTTAGTTCGCTTCCAATTTTGTGTAGCACTATTTAAGTACGCGATATTATAATTTAAATATACGATTCTTGAGTTTTGATAGAGAATGAACAAAAATAATTTTCAAAATAAAAAGCAAATTAATTTTTCTTTTTAACTATGAAGATTTTTAAAAGAATGCCCCTAATTACAGCCGCTGCCTACTTGCGTGCCTAATTAATGCATAAAAATTACAGCCGCTGCCTATTTGCGTGCCTAATGCAACCTCCTATACTTTGGTAAGTTGGCGGCTGGTGCAGCCTATACTATCGAAATTCATATTATATCCATATATAATATGTATTCATATAAATTATAATATGTACTGAAATGATTTTTTTCTTTGTTCGTTTTGTATGTTTTCTCGGTATATTTCCTCCCTTTTAATAATAATAATAATAATAATAATAATAATAATAATAATAATAATAATAATAATAATAATAAGTCAACAAATGCAGCAGGAGCTCCATAGGTAGTTAAGTTTGTATCTTAAATTTTAAAAATTCATGACATCTATACTATGATCCAGAGATATGAATACCACGACGAATACGACACAAAATATATACAAGATATATATATATATATATATATATATATATATATATGTATATATAAACTTTTAAGTTAGAAGTGTCGGACACGGTATCCCATATTATATGAGTGCCTCATACAACACGATAAAAATAATGTTTTTAAAACTATTCTGCATATTATGGGTAATTCCAATTTTCCGTATATCATAGCATCTATAAAAGGTCAGGAAGGGAATGAATTAGAAAATTCTATTCTTATTTGAAGCTTTTAAGATTATTCAGAACGCTTCTCATTCAATATAGATGCTACAAGATTCTGTAATCCCGCAATACAAAAACATAATATACAAAAACCATCTAGTATTTATATATGTACACAGGCGTGATGGAGCAGAAAACAAGTTTTACATTATGCACGTCATAATATACATTATAGTGATGTGATTGAGTGTGCGAGGATTATTAGTATATACTACTTAAGCATGAAGGTCAATATTCTTAACAAGAAATTGATAAAGCCATCGACCCCAACTCCCCTCATCCTCAAGAATTACAATTTGTCATGCATCGACAATCTTTTCCAACTAACGACGTACGTGCCGATCATTCTCTTCTACGAATACTGGCCCACCACCACCACCACCACGAATAATAACCATTTGCAAGATTCCCTGGCGAAAATCTTACCCGAATTCTACCCTTTTGCCGGACGATACATAGCTAAGGATCATTTAGTCGACTGCAGTGATCAAGGTGTCGAGTTTATTGAAGCACAAGTTGCTGCAGACGATGATGATGATCTTGGAATGCTGGAATTTATCAAAGAAGTGAACTCGTCCGAGCAGCTAGATGTTCTTCTTCCTCAAGAACAAGTTTCACTTCTATCTATTCAAGTCACCACATTCAAGTGCGGTGGGGTGGCTATCGGGGTGCGCATGTCACACAAACTAGTAGATGCAGCCTCCATTGAAACATTCGTTTCTGCCTGGGCAAATGCAAGTAATCCGAAAATGGCGATAAACCCGTTTTTCTATTCTCCGGCGTTATTTCCCTGCAATAATCCTGAAATTGGCTTAGGCACCAAAACATCAGGAATTGCGAAAGGGAGTTACGTTGCCAAGATGTTCGTGTTCAATAAAGAGATGATAGCGAGCTTGAAAGCCAAGATAGGGAATCGACCGGCATCACAAGGAAAAATAAAGTTGGTAACACATTTATCTGTGTCTAGTATCTATATATACTGTTAATTCAATGGATATTAATTACTAGTTAAAAATTGGTGCCAAGACACGAAAAATATATTTAAACATAAATATTGTTACCATGAAAAAATAAGAAAGAGCATTTTTTATTCATTTTTCTTTATTAGATATTATTTTATTTTGAATGATAAAATTGGAAACTGAATAGTTACTTTAGCTAAGATAAAAGAAAAGTTCATGTTCAATTTGTTCTTCATTGATAGTTCTACCCTTTTTTTTTTCCTTTTTTTTTTCAAAATTGAATTCAGTCCAGCCTCGCGGGTGCGTGTCGTATGCGCCTTCATCGCCAAAGCATTTATCCGGATGGAGCGTGCGCAAAGCCGGCAGCCCCCTAGAGACTGTCGAATAATTCAAGCAATCAACATTAGGGTGAGAATCACCCCACGTCTGCCGAAGCATGCTTGTGGCAATATGTTTGCTTTAGCACATTGCAGTGGTTCAGACAACATGGGACTTGAAGAACTGGTTGAGGTGTTAGCTGAGGCCACTGAGAAAACCACTGCAGACTGTGCTGATATACGTTGTAACGGTGAGAGTAATGCACACCGTGTACTCGTCAATCCGATAGTGGATGCGCATGATGTACTTTTTGGTGGTGAGATGAATGCTTTCTCCTTTAGCGACTGGACTAAGTTTAGATTCTATGAAGCTGATTTTGGTTGGGGGGAACCGGTTTGGACAAGCATGGGAACTATGACTCTTGGGAAGTTTGTAGTATTGATGGAGAATAAGGAGGGTGATGGGATTGAAGCATGGGTGCATTTGAATCATCAGGATATGGCTTGGTTTGAGCAGGATGAGGAGATGAGGTCTTTGTTACATAGAATATAGGCTCTTTCTAGTATGTGGTTGTTCATTTGATGTTTGGATTTTTACTTCTTAATAAATTTTTATGTATTCAATGTTGGAGTCTCAAATAAAGTTTTGGAATAGGGCAAATAAATTATCTTGCTTACATAAAAAAATATAAGAAGGGAGAATTACATCTATATATATTACTCTGTGTTTAGGTCTAATTACAATGCAGTCCATTATTATTGAAAAATTACATTTTAGTCCTTAACTTTTAGAACCGTTTGTGGTCCATAGGGTTTCGTTATCTCATTTCAAAAATACCCCTAATTTATTGTTAAATTTATTATTTGTAGGGATCGTTTTGTTATATTTGTAATTTTGGTCACATATGCAATGTAACACTGATAAAATCGTCAGGGAAATAAATGTACTTTTAAAAATTATGTTAAGAGACTTCAAACCAAACAAAATTTATTGAGACTAAAATGTAATTTTTTAATAATAATAAATTGCGTTGTAACTAAATCTAGATGCAAGGTAGTTAGATATAATTCTTCCATACATATAAGAATTGTCGAACCACTAAATGTTTGTTAGTTTGTGTAAATACGTGTTGATATGTTTGTCCGTGCATTGCTCTTATGGTTGACAACCAACTACTTGGTGAGAAGTTGTAGACATGGGTTAAGACTGCTCAATTTAGCACTACAACAAAAATGATTTGTTATTACGAATTTTTTTATTACGATCATTTGATCGTAGTAAAAGGTAATTATTTACTACGATTTATTTGGCGTAGTAAATACTGTAGTAAAAGATAATTATTTACTACGATTTATTGTTCGTAGTAAAAACTTACATAAAACAACGTAGTTTTGACATTTTTCTTTTTGCTATTTCTTTATTGTTTGTTGCTATTGGTTATAATTAAAATTGTTTAAAAATGGAAGGACTACTGCATAATTTAAATATATTTAAGAGGCTTAATTTTAATTAAAAAAAATTTGGACGATCCCCTTTTTCTTCCTCACGATCGACCTAAACGTTCAAATCCTTTCCTTCCAATTTTTTTCCATTTCTCTCCCACATTGCAGCGTGCCGGCAGACTCTACCTCCCTCTTCGCACGCTGCCGACGAGCCGCCGACAGTCTCCTTTTGCTCGCGCACTCTGGCTCTCTCCCTCTCTCTCCGCCTCGCTTACACACAATCTCCTCCAGCGCCACCGCCGTTCTCTGCCGTCCTCTTCCCTAAGAACCCTTATTTGTTTAATCGCGACCGCTCTGTACTCTCCGCCGGACATGGGTGTATGCTGCAGTACACACACTTCTTTACTTGGCTGGATACGACGCCTTTAAGGTAGAGTATCCTCGTATCTGGAGTTAACTTAGCATTGCTTTACGGCTTACTATGTTGATTTTCTCCGTCGACAATTATATGACCTGCAATTCTGCTCCTTTTGTCTACTGATGGCGATGGATCTAAGTAGGGTTTTAGTTGGTTTTTGTTTTGTTGTTATTTATTATTCGTTTTTTTAATTTTCTCATCTGTGTTTTGTTTAATTTACACTATTTTCAAATAAAGATTTGATATTGGTATTCTTTTAGAGATGGGTTTTTGGGATTTAGTTAAAGATTGGATTTTGTCAATGGGAATTAAGTCTTGATTAGCCATTCATATGCATACCGACAGGGATGAAGGTGAAATCTTCAATTCTTTTCTCAATTTTCTGAACAATCTTGTCACATTCTCTTGAAAGAAATGTACCAGAACTCTGCCAGTGAAAAAATAAAGGAAAACTGAAAGAACCAAATAATATTTAAAGAGTATGGACAGATTAAGTTTCGTCAATTTTAAACACAGTAATATGCAGAAATCTAGTGGTTAGATGAAACCTGAATAAGATGAATCATCCCATACATATTGATTAGATGAGGAAATGAGAAGGTAGATGACTAGAAAACTGATGAAGAGACAAGACAAAATCACAAGCAATCATATTAAAAAATCAGAGAAATAAGAAACTAATGCTGCATACCTGCTGTCTTTACTTTTTCAAGTTTCACTATCAACAACTGTTAACTTTTCCATATGCGGTTGAGCAATACTAATAAGATACTCACATTCCCCTTTTGATTGCCAAGAATGAGCCACAGTATATCAGTAAACAACTTCAGTCTGCTATAGAATTTGATGATATGTGAAGCACGGAAATGCTAGGAAATAGAATGGACATAGAAACAACACCATTTCTTTACCCACATATGAACTGATAAATAAGAAACTATATCTACATGTTGAATGGATTTTCCTGATCATGCTACTTCTCTGGGATCTCATTCATTTTCATGATTATGAATCTTCTTCAAACATAAATCAACAAAGTGATAAAATTCATGCAACTATAGCATACACATCTGCCAGAAACTGACAATTAGGACCAGGTCTGCTTTCTACGAACAAAATTTACTCAAAGATCCCTTCTATTATCAGTATGTCATCTGAATTTGTTAAAATAACATGGTGTTTATATATCTATCTATAATAAAATTTTATTGGGAGCTCAGAATAAATATCCTTATGATCCTTTGGTATTCTTCTCAGCTGAAACATATGTAAGTTTGACAGGAAGAGGATCTAAAGAGCTTCCGTTCTGTGGTGTAGTTTTAGATAAAGGGTTCTGGAGCAGGTCTAGATCACATTATAGATGAAGTTGAAATGAGGTTAGCTTAAGTTACAACTATTGCGAATTGAGAATTTTATGGTTTTGTTGGTTTCCTTTCCTTAAAGAAGTTCCAAATGCTAGAGCTTGCTGGCGGCCATTGATGAGAATGTCTCCCTTTTGTCTTGTGTCGGAATCTAGCCTCCCTATGGCCAAATTTTCTTAGTGATGTTAGAAAAGATTGTCGATTTTAATTACATTTGTAAAAGGAAATAGCTTTATTTTAGGAGGTTAATTTAATTTCGAAAATGTTTTCTGAAAGGGAGTTACAAAGACGCAGGTGTTGATGATTTTGGCTAATATTTAATACATTATTAGTTAACTTAATGTTCTGGTACTTCTCAAAAGAAATCCAGGGATATGAAAATTATATAACCTGCACTCTATGATGCATGGACACGGACACGGCGACACGGATACGACACGACACGGATACGGCGACACAGATTTTTTTTTTTAAGTTTCCCACTTGAGGGGTGTCGAACACGGTGTCCGACACGCGGGTCCGACACGACACGACACGACATGGCAAAATGATATTTTTAGAAGTGTCGGTGCATTAGAGCCTGCACTCAATTTGTGTCCCATCCACATAGTAACCGAATTGGGTTTTTGAACCAATTTCAAATGTGATATTTCACTTGGAGATGATTTGCTCTTTTGCTGATACTTTACAACCTGATCTGAATTTAGTATTTCTCATTCAGTTGGACTGTTGGAGCAGTGAACCCTAACATTGCATTTATTTTTTAATGATGTAATTTAGAGTCTTAGCATATGAGCTCGGCTACTTGATATATCATGATGGATTATTAAGATGACGCTTTAGTGTGTTGTAATTATCTTGTCTCTGGGAGAGCAGTTGGTGATCATTGTGCTTTTAATCTTTCAAGAGAATTATGAATAGAAAGACTAGTTCTGCTGTCAAATAAACTATAAATAATATGAATCTTTGCAATTTGAATTTCTGTTTTTCCAGATTTATTTAAAGTAGCAGATTGAAGGGCGAAGTTTGTGGTTAGCGAGCAATCTGACAAGCTGCCTGCTCCCGCACCAGGTACTTGTTTGACCAACTGATAGATCAAAATGTTTACGAGTACTAAAGTTTCTATTGACAAAATAAATGTTTTAATCCTTTGGCTCAATTTCATCGACTTCCTTGCTTGCTAAAAGCAAAACATTCAGATTATTGTAAAGTTTTAGCATGGAATGTTGGGGCTTTATAAAATGTTGACAGAGTCTATGCAAGTAAGTTATTCACTATCGTAAAGTTATATAACATTTGGATATGTGGTGTTGATAGAGGCTTATAATATTTATTTATTCATTTGAAGAGTATTTCTCTACTGTTAAACAACAGCCAGAGGAACTCTGTATCTAACAAGTAAGATTTGAATTATTGATGAAAAGAATATACTTTCTATTGCTTATTTACTTGACAGTACATAAGTAGGATGCTTAAAAATGGACAAAAAATTGTGTGGCATGTGCTTATGGATGGAGATTTTAATTTTTTATGTGACTGGTCTGGAGTTATTTTTTATTAGTAAGTAACCAAGGACTTGAAATGCAGCTATTTCGGTTATTTTTCTTACTGTTATCATGACGTAACAACTAGTGAATTTGTTTGTATTTCTAAATTGTGTTGTGTGGACCTAATGTTCAATGTGGAATTTTATGTAAGATAGTGGAACTTTTTTATTTCTGGATTGTAGTTAATTCTTTAGAATTTATAATTCCTATATAGTTGTGTTTGTTATCTAAAAATTGGCAAACTAATAATGCAGGAAAATCCCCTTGAACTTTTTAAACGGGCTTTAGTTATTAAGACTGAAATAATAATCTTTTACCAAATTTTTTGGTTGGAGTAATTTGGTTTTGGTTTGTTCATAAATTTGTTTAAATAGAAACAATTTGATATGCATCTTCTTATTGTTCTTATTACTTGTAGTGATTTGCATTTCTCAAACTAAGCAAAGTGCTGGAAATTGTTCTTATATTGCAGGCGAGAATGCATAGACCTAATGTGCATTGTTCTGTATAAATCACTCATTCTCTTGGGCATATTTTACCATGCAGGACCTTTGTCAAAGCAGATTAACTTGTCAATCACACCATCTACTTCATTTATATTCTTTGAGGTACAAGAATTCTACTGCTACCAGATTTCTAAATGGACTTGAATAAATTCTAGTCTAATGATAGTAGATATATAGATGTTTGGAATAGTTTGTTTTGAGTTCTTATCATTTTATGCATCACGTAGTCAAATGTTTTATTTTGCTTCGATGAGCAGCATATCCGGCTAATATACGTGTCATTTTGTATTTGTTGGAAAAGCATATTATGGTGTGATCTTTTGTGTTTGAGCATGGTTGATTGTTAGACTCGAAATCCTCTTCACTTATTAGTCCTTTTTTGTTTCTTATTACAGGTTTTCAAGGCCTGGATCAAAATATGTTATGGCAACTTTCTAAGTAAGATCAAGAGAATTCATTTTCCTCATAAATAATAGCTTCATTTTCTTAATCGTTTAGTTGAAAGATTTGAGGAAACAATTGTATATGTTTTGTAAATTTTGTTCATACAGATTTATCGTTTTGGTTGTAAATTATTACCTTGGTAAGGATATTGAAAATTATTGTTATGATTATATAATTTGATGTCTCATTGAATTGCGTTTTAGGTTGGATGATAATATAGTTATTAATTTATTTCAGGAAAATATTAAAAAATTTACAATTTAATAAAATTAAATAATAATTATTATAATAAAAAGAAATTAAACTTTTAACTATGAGTAATTGATCGTAGTGAATACTACTTTTAAAACTTCCGAGGTTTTTTCTAAGGCTTTTGGTCGTAGCTAATGCTATTTTTTACTACAAATTACTTAGTCGTAGCAAAAAAAGACGTATTTGACTCATATTTGTTACGAATTATTGATTGTAGTAAAAACCAAAATATTCGTAGTAAAAAGTATTTACTACGATCATTTGACCGTAGTAAAATATTTGTTACGGCCACATCAACTACTATCACAAATTCATAGTAAATGCATAGCGAAAGGGTTTTCCCTACAAATTTGAGCCTTTAGCTACGGTTTTTTGTCCGTAGTAAAAACCAGTTTTTGTTGTAGTGTAGCTAGGTATTTCCCATACTTGATGTTGGGGTCGTGATCCTTGAACCTGACTAGGACTCGACTACCATATTTGAAACCTACACGCAGTATTGGTGATGGTTGAAAGGATAGGTACTCGAGGGATTAGGTTGACAAGGGGTGTCCGCTCGATATCTGATCATGTTAATTATATATAAAAATTGATTTTGAGTGTTTATCAAATTATGCGGTTCGTGACGTGCGTGACAAACACGTGTAATTCTATGACTTGATAACTCACAATGCGGGCATGCTGGTGTAATTTGACAAAATTACACGAGAATAGAGAAAACGTGATTCGAGCAACAAATGAGACTAACTTGTATAAAACAATTGTAAGAAAAGTAAATAATTTTGATAGTTCAGAACCTAATTGTGGATTCAAAGTAATTAATTATTTCGTAGCTACTAATTCTTATATAGCTACGGTTTAAATCTCACCTAATACATGGATTTTTGCAACAAAAACCAAAAATCAAATTCTTATATGGCTACTGGAAAATCAAGAATCAGAACTAGCTTGGAGGTGAGAAAACAAAAATACAAATATATATATATTTTTTTAAAACCAAACGAAGGAAGAGCTATCACAAAGCACTAGCATCTTCTGCAAGACAACGAACAATAATATCAGGGAGTTCTAAGTTCCCATAACTAGAATTTAAAGCTAATCTCGCCAAATTATGTGCAACCGTATTTCCTTCACGTCGAACGAAAGAGAAAGCAACCCCCGGTATGCTAGAGACCGTCTGCCGAATATCTGCAATAATGGTGCCCAAATTAGAAAAATCTTGATCCGTATCAGTTAACTTTTGGACCAATGGCAAGCAATCACTATCCAATATGATTTTATTAAGCTTTTTGCTGCGGGCCAATTTGACAGCTTCCATCATAGCAGATGTTTCTGCCAATTCTGGGCATGGAGCTAAATGTCTTCCCATACTTTTTCAATCAACACACTCCCCCAAATGGTTTCTAACTACAACCCCAAACCCCACAGCACCTTCCTCAGCGAAAACATCTCCATCAACATTGATTTTCAAAGTTCCCTCATTCGGCCTAATCCATTTATTTGCATGCAATAGATGATTTGGAGGGACTTCAGCCTTTCTACTATTCACCCTAGTCACATCGAAGTTGTTCGCGAACCCATATAACTCTGTCGGCTCCAACCCTGCTTTCTCTGCCGACTTCCAGTTTCTATTGCGCCACAATGCCCATATGAAAACAGCGAATCTACTCCCTTCTTCGGTCGAAAGTTTAGCTATTATTAAGCGACACCAATCTTCACCGTTCTCGGGCCACATAGAGAGGATTTTCCAATGAAAATTTGAAATAGCCCAGAATTGTCGCGCTGTGGGGCACCGGAGAAAAGCATGTGCGACGCTCTCGCCTTCCTCTCCACACCAAGGACAAGAAGTCGCACCCTTGCTATGCCGCTTCAGAAGCTTTGAGCCCGTCGAAAGACAATTGCGGCATAATCTCCATAAGAACACTCGAACTTTTGGCGCTACTTTACGGCTCCATATGAAATTCCATTTTCTTTGTTCCGAGGGCTGTTCTAAATTCCGCCTTTGCTAGAAATTCTTTCCTCGCCACATCATATGCACTTCTCACAGTAAACCTTCTAGAATCATTAAAATGCCACACCCTCCTATCAATATTTGCCGGAGAACCTAATGGAATGGATAGAATATCCTCCACATTCGCCAGTATAAAAGAGTGTTGTATTAACTCTTCATCCCAATTCCCATTTTGGTTGATCAGCTGAGCAACATAAATTAAATTGTATGTTCCTTCTGGACGGTGCAAAGGCCCGAAATGCGAAGATCTCTTTTTTTTTTTTTCATCAGAGATGAAATGTGAAAATCTCTTAATCCACTTATCATCCCATATTTTTATACAAGCCCCATTACCAACTCTCCAACAGATCCCAACTTCAAGAATCGGTCGTGCATACATTAAACTTCTCCATGTAAGAGACGGTTTATAATCCATTTTAGCCGAAAGGAAATCCTCCCCTTGAAAATATCTAGCTCTGAGCAACCGAGATAGAAGGCTATTTGGTCTGTAATCAACCGCCACCCTTGTTTGGTTAAGAGTGCCATATTAAACGCTTTCAAGTTTCGGAATCCCATCCCACCATTTTTCGGCGAGCACATTTTGTCCCAACTCATCCAATGTATTTTGTTCCCCGAAGAGCCATTCCACCAAAAGGAGGCCATCATGGAAGAGATTTCCCCAAGAAGTGTGTCCGGCAATCTAAAACAGCTCATTGCTTAGGTGGGTATTGCTTGAAGAATTGCTTTGATTAGGATCTCCTTTCCTGCTTGAGACAACGATTTATCCCCCCGATTATGAATCCGTTTCCACACCCTGTCTCTAATATTGGCAAAAACTTCTCGTTTAGTAGCTCCCACTATCGTTGGTAGGCCGAGGTACTTCTCGTGTTTTTCAGCAACTCACATACCAAGGATTGAAGCTAAGTATGTTGCAAATTCAGTGCTAATGTTCGGACTGAAGATAACCTTTGACTTCTCAACATTCACTAGTTGTCCCGAAATTTGGCCATATTTGCTTAGAACACTTCTGATACCTTCCATCGACGTCACCGTATCCGAACAGAATACCATGGTATCATCAACAAATAAAATATGAGAAATTTCAGGGGCCTCTCTATAAATGCGAATTCCCCTAATGCTATCTTCTTGATCAACCAAAAAGCTTAAGATCTTTGCACAAAGCAAGAACAAATACGGGGATAAAGGGTCCCCTTGCCGTAGACCACGATTAAGAGAGCAATTACCAAAACACACGCCATAGGGGACAAAGGAGTAATCAACAGAAGCAATAGAATTCATGATCAACCACGGAAAATGTTCATGAAAACTCAGCTTCAGCATAACACATTCCAAAAAATGTCATTCAACTCTATCATATGTCTTGCTCATATCCAGTTTTAAAGCCAAATAATCTTCGACGCCCTACTTCTTATGTTTAATGAAGTGATTCAACTCGAAAGCACACAAAACATTATCGGTTATGAGTCTGCCCGGAACAAATGCGCTCTGAGTGGGGGATATAACTGACTTTAATATAGATTTGAGCCGAAAAGAGATTGCTTTTGAAGCTATTTTTATAAGGCATTGCACAGACTAATATGACGTAGATGAGACATATTAATAGGCTCTTCACATTTCGGAATGAGAGCAATGTTAGTTGCATGCATGCATTTATCGAAACGGCCGAAATTAAGAAACTCAAGAGTGCAATCAACTATATCACCTCTAACAAATTGCCAAAACTTTTGAAAAAAGATCGGGGGCATACCATCGGGTCCGGGGGCCTTCAATGGAAACATAGAATTCAGGGCTTTATCTATCTCCGACGCAGAATACAGAACAAGGAGCATTTCATTCATCTCATCAGTGACCTTCCTCGGCAACAATGATTTTGCAGCATTAATCTCACCCCTGGAGCACGTGTTGCATGAAAAAATATTTGAAAAATATCTTTGCACCACACTTTGCAGCTCCTCCGATTTTGTGCGCTCGACACCGTATTCATCAATAAGTTTAACTATACGGTTCTTCTTCTCTCTATTTTTCGCCCTTGAGAAGAAATAAGTTGTATTGCTATCTTTAAGCTTCAGACGTAATTGAATACGAAGTTTTTCTACCTGGCGTCCTAACTTGAATCTGAAGTTTTTCTACCTGGCACCCTAACTTGCTCAAAACACCAAGCTATTGTCCTAACTTGGCCAAAACACCGAGCAAATTATCCTCTACTAATAAGACTTTGAAGCCAAATAAATTAATTTTTGTTTTCACACATCTCAAACGAGATTCGAATTTGAGATCTCACCTTGAGAATGAATGCACTAGCTATTTGGACGGACCAACCCTATTGGTCAAATAAATCAAATTACTTATCCTAAATTCAAAACAAATCATAATTATTCCCCAGTTCAAGCCATGCAACAATTTTCTTATTCCCCTTAAACAAATCAATATAATTTAAGATAAAAATTAATTGATTTAAAAAATTATATTTATGCCCAAACATCAAGAAATGAATGTCATTAATGAAAGACTTATTTCATCTAATATTATTATGTTATGGGGAATCGTTTTTTGCTTTTTAGTATCGCTTTTTATTTATTAATTTATTTATATTTATTTGGCATTCTTTTCTTTTCTTTTATTTATTTTATTATTGTAATTATATTTTTGTTTTATTTTTTCTCTCATCCATATAGCACCCCGCACGTGAGGCACCAGATCCTCCGCACCACGGCCCGACCCGAGTACGAAATGGAGATTCCGCACCCGGATCAAACCGTAGCGAACAGGTGACAAATTAAAAATACTCCTATGCTAGGTGGAACTTAGACCCTGTCAAAACAAACCAAACACAAAGAGTGCAAAGCGGAAGCTGAAACTTACACACATGCATTGGCCACGGGCCTGCAGCAAAATTAAACATACGATCACAAACAACTTGGGCTCCTCAGGCCTCTTTTCAGATGCTTAACAAAGCCAAGCAAGGCAAATCAAATAACAAAGGCATAAACGTACAATTTCATATCTTACATACAATCCGAGTTCAAACGCTACAAATGCAAAATGCAAAGACTCGCTAGAACAAACTCAACTCAACTGACTCAAAAGACTGGACACAACTCCGCCT
>JBBMKE010088372.1:0-17167 GCA_037834125.1 Lippia alba | reverse complement strand
GAAAGAGAAATCTTCAAAAGAATTGATAATGAGACTATTCTACAGCGGTTTCAAGGGATGGCGAATCGTCGAAAACAATTATCATTTACAAGTTCTAGTGTCTCAGAAAAATTGTAAAAAAATATCTGTAATTGAATATTTTATTTGATTTTAAGGTATTAATTTTTTTTTAATATGTTGAGAACCAAGAATTTTCAGCCCCGACTCCGGACAATTTCTGGCTCCGCCCCTGCATGCACGACATCTGTATTTATAAATATATGTAATAGTATAAATGTGCATGTATATATATATATATAACAGCTTTTATGAAAAATAAACATTATATTTATGTATATTTACTTATAGGAGTTGTGATATGGATGTAAAAACAAAATATAAATGACAGTTTTCTTCTGTATAGATATTTATACCTACGAACTACGTTAAATATTTGTCTAAATACATTACATTTCTTCAATTAATTATAAACTTACTGATTGAATTTTCCTAGTGATCGTTGTAATATTAACAAATCTAACTTTAATGCTTTACTTGACTATTATATAAGATTATTCCTTCTTCAAAGCACACAAGCACAAGCACACACATATATAACATATATATATATGTAAAGGTATGACTACACGCGTATATATATATATAGATATAATTATGTGTAGGCTAATCATTATTTTAGCACTACTATAACCGTTGGAGAAAGGTTTAATATTTATTAATTTTGCTTGTAGATAAATTTTGTTAGTGAATGATATAATTAGCAAAATAAATAATTAAAGAATCTAACTATCACTCTTACGGGATAACAAGATTGGGTACACTAAGTGTTGTGCTGACTTTCGGATTAAAATTATGTAGTTAGAAAATTCAGGCCTAAAATTAACGGATTTGTTTTATAAGAATTAGACACTGACTAGAGTTATTATCCAACGCCACATTCACTCATGCCCGGCCCACGGCCCCGTGCCTGAGTGGTGCCGTGCACCGCACCGCGTATGAGCCCTCTAGTCCACCTCACATTAAATGAATTAATAACACATTTAGTATCTTAGCTTATATAGCTGACCATACTAGTTTATTAATTCAATAAGGACAAGTTTAATTTTACAAACACCCTTTCACGTGTCTCTTTGGTATTCCCAATAATCCTCCAATGATTAAATGGAAATACCAATGCATATGTCCAACAGGAGATAGTATGGCGCCGACAGGTAGTGGTAGTTGTGAAGCAATAGTTATACGATCTAACCACACAAAGCCTTAATAGAAAATAGCAACTTTCATACCTCTAGGAGAGGAACCCTTGATATTTGGTCTTCTTCTCAAGGTTTAACCGCTTCTACGAGTCAATGGTCTGTCCCTCTAGATGGAGAACACTTTTGCTTGAAATGCCCTCATGTCTATGCTCCCATGTCTACTCGAGGGGCTCCTATGCGGAGGTTTCTGTGTGAATAGAATATTGTTATGACGACGCCTTGCGAGCCGGTGAACTGAGTTAATGGACCCTTAGCGTCTTGGCTCTTTTTCATGTACATATATGCTCTACTTTTTTTCTCTTGCTCAACTGAGTTCTCAGTCTCATTACTTGCCTTTCACATATGTGAAACTTGAGAGGGAATTCATGTTCAAGTATCCATTCTCATGTGGTTCCTTCTCCTTCTTGGTTTTTTGGTGCTTATATAATAAAAGGGGAAATTGTATTTTTGGTCTCATTCGATTTAAAGCATTGTAATATTAGTCTCACTCGTTTTAAAAATCTAGAAAAGGTCTCTTACTTTAGGAAATCGTTGCGATATAAGTCTCATACGTTGCAATAATAATCTCACACGTTGCAATAATAGTCCCGTCATTAATTAGATTCGGATGTCCTCTTCTTGAGGACTGCTGGAACGACCGCTATTGTTGCTTGCTTTGTGGCCTCGACCTCCGCCTCAGTCGGAGGTGGCAAATTCTTCTAAATGGAATTTTTTCGTTGTTGGAGAAGCTTTCGATGATACAAGAAAATAGAAAGGAAAATGAGCAATGATTGATAAGAAATTGGAAGAACAAAAAATGGAAAAAAAAACCAAATAAGAAAAACAAGGCAAACCAAATAGAAGAACAAGGGAAAGAAGGGCAAAGTCACGCAAGAGACAGAGAGAAAACAAAACCAAAGGGATCGAGAGCAACAAAAAAGAAAGGAAACAAACAAAAACCCAAATATTGCGCGAGGAGAAGAAGGCAAGAAACATGAGGAGATAGAAATTTGCAACAATGTGGATGGAGATGACAAAAATCTGACATCATTTTACAAGAGAAAATATCCAAGCAAATGCATGGAGACAGCTAAAAAACAAAAATGTTGAAGACAATTAAAAAAAGAAAAGAAATAAAGGAACATCCTAGCACAACACAAAGGAACAATAATTACTACAATTTTTAATTTTCAATATTCGTATGAACTTACCGAACACAGGTTTTCGAAAAAAAAAAATAAGGAAGGATATTAACTACAATTCAAAGCAACAGATTCGAAAACAAAATACTATTTAAATCTACTAACTACAATTACAGGCACACAAAACACTTCCTATGATATTTAAAGTATCAAAGTACAATTAAAAAAATAGATATGATTATACTTAAAGACACATAAGGAGCCACAATATAAAATAACCTAACAGAAAAAAAAAAACTCTTTCATGAAAAATAAAATTAAACCGTATAACACCCTACTAGTAATAGAAAAATGAATGTAAAAGCTGGAAAAATCACTCACAAAAGTGCACCAGCCTAGCCTATTTTAGTTAATTTTAAGGACAAGCAGCAAAACAAAACACTCATATATGGTAAAAACATATACGAATCTCTGAAGAGTGAGCAGAGCAATAATCTCTGAAGGAGATTCGGTTGTCTGCAGTTACACCTCCGTTGCACCAGAAACTTTTGGATCAACTGCTGTGGTTGCAGTGGTTTGTTCATCACATATAGTTGCCAACTGTGGAGATTCAAGGGCTGTCCTTTATCGTGGTAAAGAAGCCATCCCATTATCAATTGATCATAAAGTAAGCCAATTGTTTATTCTTCCGTTTTCCATTTTTATCGGAAGATGTTGGTATCTTTTTAAGTTTAATTACATATACACCCCTGAGATTGGAATATCATAGTTTGTACCCACAATTCTGAAAAAACTAAAGACAACTCTTGGGAGTTTGAAAAGTTATACAAACTATTCTCTTATGTAGGGTGTGTTTGTGATTTTAATATTTCAGGACAGGTTTGTAGGTTTTCTAAACTTGTTTTCACCAACTGTAATTTGATAATATTCAAAGGGGTGTAGATGTAATTATCAAAATTTCCTTTATAAGTTATTTTCTAAGGTAGTATTTTAAATTAAGGGTTAATTACATTTTTCCATTCAAAGTATCTCTTTTTTGCACTTTGATACCTCAACTTTTCTGTGTTATCGATTGCTACCTGAAATATGATAAATATTGCAGTTTAATATCTGAAGTATTTTTTCAGCTATTTTAGTAACAACCATACACTTTTCATCAAAAAATAGATTTTTAATCGTAAAATTTAATCTTAATTTGCATCTGTGCTAATTTTAATCCTCGCAATAAACTTATTTTTTGGGTGAAAAATGTTGTTAAATAACCTTTTTTAACCAAAAAATGGATTTTTTAATTGTAGGATTTGATCTTAATTTGCACTTGTCCTAATTTTATCTCTATAAACTTATTTTTTGTGTGAAAATTTTTGTTAAATTACCTTTTGTTGGGAATAGTACCCTAAAAAGCCGATTCGTTGTAATCGATAATAAACGTATGATTTATATCCTGGTCAAAGACTTCTTTATGTGTAATTGTCTGTTTTGTGTGTTTCCTATTACGTGCGCATATATTAGAATTCCCTTAATCCATCAAGTTGTTAGGGACTTTGTCACTAGGTGAATGACATATGAAACAAGTTATAACTCAAACCGGATTAGAAACATCTCCAAGTCGATGAGTCCAACGAACAGTAAGAGTGTCAATTAGACTCAATTGAGACTTGCTTGTGAGATTGTATCCCTAAACTTTGTTTGTTTGAGATAACAAATTTTCTTTCCAAAATAGAAAATCATAACAAATACCAACATCAATCAATGCATTAGTAAATTTATATAAATATCCATCAAAGTTATTTAAATAAATATTTCAAACAGTGTTGATCCTTAATGAATCTATCTTAAATATAACGCATAGCATTCCAATATAAACATGAATTACCAATATGTAAAAAGAATTGGGCATACATAAACTCTACGTATGAAATTAGTTCATTATAAAAATATCATTTAGTAGTATTTGCCCAACAAAAAAAGAAAGAAAAAAAGAAAAAAAGAAAAAAAGACAACTAGGCAGACACAAATTTTAAATACTTACATCAACCTCCCTGAGAATTCGTACTTGCACTAAAGGAAAATTTTAGCCCAAACACGGGTTGGCCGAACCCAACCAATCATAATGGTAATTGTATTATACTTATCATTTGACTCGTCAATCTTTCTGAATTTTCCACCAACCACACAGCAAGTGTAAAACACTCGTCGGCTCGTTATACCAGTTTGCCGAGCCAGGCTTGGGTTAGCTGCCTTTGGGCTCTTTATTACGTATGCTAAGGGGTAAAATAATAAAATTGCATATTATGTTGAATTTAATGGCAGAAATAACAGGTAGGGGAAATTCGTAATTTCTCAAATTGTTGGAAGAATTCGTATTTTCGCTAAACATTATGGGTGGTTCGTAATTATCCCAAAAAATGAATAAATCAAAGCACAGAATCGAGCATTTCAATGAGTTCATAAATATTAAAAGTTGGGAGTTGAATAATCGCTTGGAGCTAAAAAGGCTGAACTTGAAAGTTGGGAGTTGCCAAGCCCTTCATCACTTCATATTGTGCATACCATGAGATTACTCGAACCTTGAAGCTTTCATTACCACACTCTTCTTGGGCCTCCTGTATGGCTTTTGCATAAATAACAGCACCATCGCTACAACATTCCACCTTCATCGATTGAAGCGTTGATATTTCTCCAATGCACGAAGGGATCTCCTCCAAGCATACTACATGTCGAAGAACAAGGTGCTCGAGTCGTGGAAAGTGGGTGCTCTCTGTTATCCAATGCTCTAGATTGGTAAAACTCTCAATTAGCATGAATCTAAGGTTGCAGAATTGCCCTTCAATTGTTTCCCATCGGGGTCCTGTGATATGGACGGAGATATGGTGTATCAAAAAAGAAGTGTAGTAGATATCGTAGGAATTGGATAGATTTTAGTAGTAGATTGTTTATGTTATTTCTTTCCTTTAAGAGTCCTAGTTTTATTTCGTAGCTTTCGTTGATTTGTTTTCCTTAAGAGTCGGAGTCTTGTTTTCAATATATTACGTGAATTGTTTGGTTTGGTGATTAAGCAATAATAATTCAATTTTTCCCAAATCTCTATAATTTGAATTCTCTCTCATCTCCAATTTCTCCCGCCGGTGGGTCTTACCGGATTATCTTCCTCTCTTAATCTCAAACTCTCTCCTCTCCTCAATTTCAACCGGCCGGACGGTCCTCCGGATTATCTTTCTCTTCTCATCCCTTATTCTTACGAGCCCGGGACTGCTCTAAAGTCTCTTTTGATACGAAGACCGTATCATCCTGTCAAGGAATACCACTTCATTTTGAGCACTTCAAGAAGAGGTAAAGGTCATATAGTTGTGCTCATGTCTTCCCAATTGAGCTCAGTGCCCGCTAAACTCAGTTTCCTGAGAGAATGAGGGAAGGTGAGGTTCTGGAGCAAATCACTCCGACTTGGTCTGCCATCAAAGAAGCAACCAAGTGATTCAAGTTTATGTAAACTGCGGAGATTGTTTAGGAAGTAATGCAATGCCACCTCGAATCCCTTCTTAAAACCCCTATAACGTAATTTCAGTGTCTGATGTTGGGAATTCTCTTTGCCACCCCTTCGCTAAGCCGGAAATTATATACAGTGGAAAGTGTTTGCAGGTTCCGCAAAACAAAGCGATCACCGTCCCCATTGAGGTCGGATCGTGGAGGATCGGGAAGATAGAGACTATGGACCTTGAAATGCTTAAGTAGAGGCATCTTCCAAATTTCAGGTGGTGCCGCAGCAAAGCCAAAGCAATTATTTACTCTAACAATCAATGTTTGTAGATTCCACAGGTGGTAGACTGACGAACGAAATAATATCTTATTTTCGGTCCATGGCAAATAGATATCAAGGTGTCGTGAATTGACATAGTCATCAAAAACAACATCAAGATAGTATATTTCTCTTGGTCCAGGATAAAGGCTTGAAATAACTCCCTTCAGTACCCTCAACAATCTAGAATTAAGTGATGGCACTCCAACATAATCAAATATCAAAGACCGGGCAAGTGATGCAAATTGAAAGGCGACTCTCTTGGAATTGTTGTGGACCTCTCCTGATGTTCTTTTAGGAATAACAAAGCGGCGCTGGGTAGCTATGCCCTCTGAAATAAGACCACTTTGGTTATGAGGCAGAGGAACTTTTTCTTTCGAGCTTCTCTTAAGCATAAATCCCTCAAAACATCATGGATGATGCAGGATTTAACTTTACCAGATGAAGATCCCAACTTATGAACCAGAATGAGATTTCTGTCAATAAGATCCATTAAGTACTCTGGTGCAGCGACTTGCCAACTTTTGCCATTAATTGGCTTTAGAAATCCTTCGGCAACCCATAACTTGATAAGCTCAGAGACACAAATCCTACAGTCTTCAGGATAAATCCCCATGTAAAGAAAGCATGGCTTTAGATGAGCTGGCAACATATTATAACTGGTGCGTAAAGTCTTGTAGCAACACTCATCGTCTTCTAAGTTCACAAATGAGTTTAAATTTTCTGCAACATATTTCCATTATGCCGGCTCGTCACTGTGCTTTGCTAGGAGTCCGCCGATCCCCACAAGGGACAAAGGAAGTCCTTTGCAATGTCCTGCAATCTTCTTTCCAATTTCTTCGAAACCATCATGGGCACACCCTTCTTCTCCAAATACAGTTTTACTAAGTAAAGTCCAACTACTTTCCTCATCTAGAAAACTCATCTCAAGGCCTCTTGTGCGACTTAATTCCAAAGCCAAGTTTGACAATCTAGTGTTGACAATTATTCTACTCCCACAATTGTTTTCTGGAAAGAACTTCTTCAGTTTATCCCACAAATCAGCCCTCCAGATACCATCTAATATAATCAAATACCTTCTTCCATATAGATATTTGTATAGCTGTAAGCCTAGGACTTATTCTTCCCTCGTCCCACTTGAAGTGGCCATATTTAGTTTGTTTTTTAGACGCAGAATTTCTGAAATAACATCTTCCACATTGTATTCCTGCAATATGGTAACCCAAGAAGAAATATCGAAGTGTTGCTCTACTAGTTTACTTTCATAAACATTTCTTGCAAGTGTAGTTTTACCTATACCGCCCATCCCCACAATTGCAATGATTTGGCGATCTGATCCTTATCCGGTAAGCTTATCCAAGATTTGGTATAACACACCATCAAATCCCACCATGATGCTGTGTGATCCCTTGGAATGAGATCTCGATGAGACAACGTAACTGTTGGTTTAACAGTTGAGCACTGTCGATCTTTGAGTGCTACTTTATTTCTTATCTCCTTAACCTCCCTCTCGATGAGATTCATATCTTCTATCACTTTTTGTAGACGTTGATAGAAGTCAACCGAGCTGGCGTTCTTCCCATCACCATGAGTATCTATGGATAGACCGCGAATAAGATCCAATACATGGGATTCACTGTTATCTTCTGCTGCATAAGCTGCATCTGCTATGCGAGTCTGCAAGTATTCGCCTCCATGGGAATTATAAGGTCTAAAAAGACTCTGCAACATACCAATCTTTTCGGTGACGATATGATCCGTTGTATCTGATTCAATGAAATCTTCTGCTGCTTCATGAGAGTTGTAAGATTCAACAAAATCTTGCAAGATGGCGATCTTTTCAGATTCAACTTGTTTTTCATCGATAGCAATCGATGGGCAATGATGATCATGGACCTGCTCTGTAATATCCACTTTTTCTTGGACGATCTCCATCACCTCTCTCTTGGTAAAATCCATGCCTTTTATCAGTTTCTGTAGACGTTCAACGCCACTGGTCTCTTCCTCTTCACAAGTGCTTCTGGACACATAAGTTTGATCAACTATGTGGGATTCAGTAACATCCTCTGCGGTATGTGCTGCATCAGTAATGCGACTCTGCAAGCTTTCCAGTTCTTCACTGCCACCATGAAAATGGTAAGATTCAAGAAAAGCAATGCGACTCTGCAAGCTTTCCAGTTCTTCACTGCCACCATGAAAATGGTAATATTCAAGAAAATCTTTCAAAAAAAGCAGTCTGTGCTTTATGAACAGTAATTGGAGGGTGAGGATGGTTTTAGAGATTCTCTATAATATGCATCAACTGTGCTAGCCTATGTTTTACAACCCGGACCGGACCGGCCGATCGAACCGGTTCAACCGGTGACCGGCCACTTCTCCGGCCCGAGTCAAGCCTTGAAACCAGTCCTCAAATGGACCAGTCTGAACCGGTTGAAATCATTTCAAAACCGGTGAATGGACCGGACCGGCCCGCTCAACGAATCAGTCGGGCCAGATTTTCTTTCTTAAAGTTGCCAAAATACAATTTTATGTATCATGCAAGGATCGAACCTGCACGGATAAGTGAGAAGTAAATGAACTAACCACGTGGCAACCCTCACTTCGTTGACTTAAATTATATACTAGTACAAATTATTCAATAGATTATTAGTTTTTCCTTTCTCAACGGTTAATTTGTTGAAAAAAAATTCCTTAAAAATAATCTCATCAAATCTATTAAATTATATTTAAAAATTAACTTTAAAAATATATTAATTATAAGAATAAATATTATTATAAATTGTAAGATTCCATTTGAATATAGATAAAATAATGTATAGTAATTTATTTTTCATAATATATATCAATATAAATGTTCATATGATATGTTTCTATTTTTTGCCAAGATAAAAGTTGGAAGTAATTCAAAGATTTTATTTGAAAAAATAATAAATAGTTTGATCATTTAAAGTTATATCTAATTTTCTATTATCTAGTTTATTTGATTATTTTTAATTAATATTTATAATATTATATAAATATATATAATTAGATATAATTATTACATAATTATGATGTCATACCGGTTCGACCGATGGTCCGACCGGTCGAACCAGTAAAACCAGTAACAATAAGGGCTTCGGTTCGACGTCCGGTCCGGGTTTTAAAACATTGTTGTTAGCTAAATGGTTTGATAATTAAGAAAGTAGACTAAAAGGCTCTAATCTCTAATTAGTAATTAGTCAGGAGAGAGAAGACTAAAACAGGAGAAAACTCCGATCTTAACAGCCAAATAGTCCACTAACGGAGATTAAAGCAATTACCGAAAAAGTTTTTTTTTTTTTTTTTTTTTGAAACGAAAGCTATCTATGTTTGTGTCGTAACTCGTACCGAAAAAGTCTTCTGGTGGAGCAAAATAAAACCAACTTTTCCCGCATGGTAAAAACTGGTTTGATAGCCCTAATCCCCGGGTGATCAAATTCAAACATAGCCACTTTCAATTGGTAAAGTGAAATAAAACTAACTTTTGGCGATTACAAAATGATTTTATGTCCTCGCTAATTGTTTGAGCATAAATATAAATTTTAAATTAGTTCAATTTTTTTATATACAATTAATTTAATTTAATTTGTTAGGTTGTCTATAAACTATTAACTACGCGTCAATGACCTTTGCAGACGTCTTGCGTGTATAAAATAGAAATATTATTTAATTTAAAGTACTCAAACGATTAACTCAAAAAATTTGTGTAATTTTTTATAATATTAAAATATGTTATATTTTCCTCAAAATAAAAAAATATGTATTATATACTTGAAGACCATAATTTATAAAATTATCAATATAATAAATATTTAATAAACCTATATTTAAATTTAAAAAATTTAATTTAGTGCATAAAAGCTCTAATAGATCATAAAATTTATAAATACTTAATACTAACAAAATAGATCCTTACCATTCAACAAATAACAAGATAGGCCAAGGGGTAATTTCGATAATTCTAAAACATCAACATATTCTACAGGGGTGTTCCGGGAAAAGTATAAAAATTTTTGACAGAACTCTAACGAATGATATTGATTACTAACGGAATCAAATCTCAAGGACTATTTGATAAAAAGTGAAACCGGAGGGATTGATTGTAATTAAACCTAATCTCAAGGATGGTGGATGTAATTTGCCGTAAATAAAATACATCTCATTGCCAATAGAAAAAGTAAAAAAAAAAAGTGTGAAATTTGAGAGTTCAAAAAATTAAAACATTTCCTTTAAGAGATTCTTACTTAATATAATAGCATAAATAATTACATTATTGTATTCAAATAGTGTGAAAGTTTGGAGGTTTTCGTTCTTAAATAGTCCAAAAGGGCCTCTAAAGGTCTTTCATTTATTATAATAACATAGATAATACATCAGTGTTTTCTTTTCTTTTTTTTAAAAGAAAAATACATAAATTAAGTTTAACATATCCAAGGTTACAAAGTTTTGAACAGGAGGAGAGGAGGAGGAGAATCAGAAGAAAAATCAGAAGAGAAAAGAGCATTCTTTGCCTAACAAGGAGCAAACCTATTTCCAACTCGGCGGACAAAAACAAAAGAGCACGATGCAATTAACCGAGCGAAGTTCTTTATATCTTGAATGATAGCACCAACGGCAGAGAAGTTTGGAGCTGATCTATTAAGTGATTGAATTATAATTTGTGAATCCCCTTCGGCAATAACTGAATCAAACTCCATTCTAATGGCAAGTTCGACGGCAAGCCTAGCTGCTAAGACTTCTGTTTGAATTGCATCTCCCGGCTGCTTTATTTTCAGAAACTGCCAAGCAATGCAATTCTCATTCAAATCTCTAGAGATAACTCCCGCTCCCAAAGAATTTGTTGAGACAAAGACAGCCCCATCAAAATTAATTTTAACAACACCTTGAGGAGGAGGATACCAAGACGAATTTGTCTGCGAACCTCGCATCAGACCACCTGAAAATGTAGCCAAGTGACCTGCTCTAAAGGCCTCCAAAAAAGAAACAGCTAAACTAAGCAAAATGTCGGGTGATGTGAAAATATTTTCCAAGAGCTTTTTATTTCTACCATTCCAAATCGCCTAACAAATCATAAAGAATTTTTCTCCTTCCATCTCCGAGAGTTGCTTATACACACTCCTCAACCACAACTCGTTATTACCCTCCCAATTTGGCACCACCTTCCAAGGGAGATTCGAAAGAGCCCATACCTGACGCAGGTAGGGGCATATAATAAAAGCTTGAATTGAACTTTTTTTCTCCTCGTTGCACCATGGGCTCCCTTCTAAGAAGAAACAATTCTACTTCTTAAGATCTTTTGATATGGGGATCGCCTCTTTTGCGCGTCTCCAAGCGAAGTCCGCACTAATACATCAGTGTTTTCAAATGGTGTGAAAAATTGGATTTCTTTCTTGAATAGTACGAAACAGCCCAATTAAATGAGTATTCGGTAATATAACGTTTTTGGAATTATATTCCATTTCAATTGTTTTGATGGGAAGAAAAATTAAGAAAAATATCCTTTGTAATCTCATAGTTTATGTTTGATTTTAACGTGAATCCCATAATTTATAATTAATCAAAATAGCTCTCCAATATTCAAGACACATTCTCCTCTTTTGAATTATCGAACCTAACTTAACATTTGTACATCATTACAGATTTGAGATCGGATTATTCGGCCCAAATCATTTTAACCCTACCCGTTTCACATCAGCCTTAAGGGCTAAATTTCATCCCTTTCTCCCTTACCAAACCCACGCACCAAGCCAAGAAAGAAAGAGAAAGGAGAGCAAACTCAAAGCCAATGCCATTTTTGTACTTTTGGAGCTCAAACCATCTCATACTCCATCATCTCTTCAAGGTAAGGTAAGAAATTGATTCTCCATGTTTCTAACTTTCTTTTGATCCATGAATCTCTTGTTATGAGCTTGTGTATGCATGAATATGAAGATAGCATGAATAATTAGGTTATCATGGTGAATTTGAATTTAATGTTTAAAATTGTGTTTTATGAACTTCTAAGTGATGTTTCTTGTTCCTGGGAGCTTGTATGTTGCTTATATGCTCATTTATTTCATGGTAGTAGAGTAATAAATGAATCACCATTAATGCACCTTAAGCTATTAATGATATAATTAGGGTTTTGGTTGAGTTTCTTGCACTCCTTGGATGACTGGTGGAAGGGACCTTGTTTGCATGAGTTTTTGCCTCGTTTTACTTGGGTTTTGGACCTTTTTCACGTTGTCTTGATCATCCCCTCCTGCTGCTATGGAGTTTTTGTTGTTGTGTTGTTGTTCATGGCTGGAAATCACGTAGCCGTTAGGGGCTGATAGTGCTTTGTTGACTAACGGTTGTTAGGCCGGGGGGTACTTCCTGCCTCCAGTAACAGCCGTTAGCTATTTGTTAAGGGTTTTGGCCTAATGGCCGTTAGATTTGGGGGTATATCTGTTGGGAAAACACTAAGAGAAACTCGCAACGGAAATTTAAAAATTTTCCCAAAAGATAGAATCATGACTTGCAATTTTTATTCCCAGAATTCGTAGGGATTCAAGAAATTATTGTTTCAAGTCTTTCTTGACACATTTAAGCTCCCCACAAATGTTCTTCAAGCGGCAAGTCCCCAAAACTCCTTTGAATCTTTTAAGACTCCACGAAAGCAGCCCGGAATAGTCCACACCACCCACCACAAAGTCGCCGCACCCCTCCCTGAGTACACCTTCGCCACCATCATTTATTCCTACGTCTCCAGCACCATCAGCTCCCACCAACACACCAGCAACAGCACAGCACCACATCTTCCCTTTCTACACACAGAAACAAAATTTGAGATCCCGAAAATCTCAATTATAAAATAAGCTATAGCAAATTTGTAAGTCAGATAATTTTATTTTAGTATTAAAAGGTTTTTTTTTTTGTGTAAACTGATACATGTAATAAATTTTAGAAGGGAAAATATCATTTTTCGTCCTCTACAAATGGGGTTTTTTTTTTTAGTCCTGAACTTTTCATTTGTCTCAAAATGCATCCTCTATGTTTGCAAAAAATCTCACTTTTAGTCCTTACCTAACTTCCTTTAATTTTCTAACGGAAAAAGGCGCGTGTCACTCACGCGCCACTCACATTCATCCGGGGCGCGTGAGTAACACGCGCCTTTTTCCGTTAGAAAATTAACGGAATTGTCCAATAATTAACGGAATGACTAAAAGTGAGATTTTTGGCAAAAGTTTAGAACGAATTTTGAGATAAATAAAAAGTTCAGGACGAAAAGTGAAAAACACAATTTATAGAAGACTAAAAATGAAATTTTCCCTGTAATTTGTCGCTGTCAAACTCATCAGTCATATCGATTAATGTAGCTAGGCTGCCAAATTTCTAGTGTCAGAGACTAGCTCTACTACGTTAATCGATTAATCTTCTCCGTATTATAACAAAATCAAATTTATATTTAGAATTGTTGTAAATATCACAATTACTCCGTCCCTTAGCTAGCTTCCTGTTGGATACTTGACAGCTGTCATTAACCACGTGTTGCTTATTTATTACGCCAGCTTTAGATCTTGTATGTAAACCCCACACTTACTGTAATAGACTCATAATAATGAACACAATTTACAAACTTTCCCAATTTGTCTCTTATAACAAGAATATATATAATTTACTAAAATAATATATATCAAGAGAAGATTACATAAAATAATAAGAAATCAGCAAATGTAGAATATAAATTTCGAATATTATTAGGTGGTACCCATGATTAAAGGTCTTATCAGGTGGGAATTGGAAAAGCCCTAAAAGAAGTTTACTACTATAGTACTATGATAATATTTTACTGACATGTATTCTAGTAGCATTTAATCTAAGTCATGTAATATATGTATCAAGACAATGAATGAAGACGATATACTGAATGAAACGGAGTCTGAAAAATTAAAAAATATTATGTATTTAGACAATGGGGTTTGCCTAATCTTAGACTGAAACAATCTTCTTATTGTGTTATGCAGCTGCCTTTAATCTTGATTACAATGGGTGTTAAATGGTTATTGTATGAATTTACAGGTGTTTGAAGCTTTACAGATGTTGCAGAAGCAACTGAGAATTGTCGTGAACTTGCGTAATTAGATACATTTATGGAAGCATGTTCTGAGACCAAAAAGGGCGGTTTGGAATAATTTATTCATTATATTATCTCCATTATTGGGAACATGCCTTCTCACAATAATTTGGATTTTGTGCTGGATCTTTCCATGTTGCCAGATGGTGTTTGTTTTTGGCAGGTTCAGGCTCGTGGCATGATCTGCATTTTGGTGGAAACTGGAAAGTTGCCGCAGGCAACTGGTTTTTCACTTAGAAAATTGACTATTGGCTTCTTGTACATGATCTTAGATACCAATTGAATACCCAAAATTCTCGCCCTGTGGAAGCTATCGTTGAGTCTGCATACATCAGTCGCCAGATGTGGGCTACATTGGTCCATGTCTGACTTTGCCCGAATGACTGAGCGCCTTCTTCGAGGGCCGGATGATGTGCCTTTGATGACGATTAGTGATAGAGACGATCATAACCTACACATTGAATTTCCGTTTGATGTTATTATATTTTGCGGGCACTTTAATGTTTCCTTTTTAGATCATGAAAAAATGTATTTACTTTGCGATTTCGATTGGTTTATATAGTATGGGGGGAGGGGGCTCGTTTCTAACCCTACGGTCGTTCTGACTAGTTTCGTTTTAAAAAATAATAAATTTATGTCTTATTTATTGTTTTTGGATGTAGATTTTTCAAAGAAATTTTATGTCTTATAATTGATATTTCAATTGAAAATTTTTTGTTCAGCTGAAGATGATGAGTTATGATGTATGGATATGGACGGCGATACGGACACGATATGGATACGGTGACACATTTTTTTTTAAATTTCTCATGTGAAGAGCGACACGATACGATATGATACGATAAAATAAATTTTTTAACAGTACATGTATCATAGATGATGAGGTGTACAAGCCTGTTTTGCTCTATTTTACTATGCAAACAGATTTCTAATGTGTGTATATTAATCATTTTAAAAAAATTTCATATTATTAAATTTAAAATAAATATATATTTCATAGTTTTCTAAATATTATATAATGTCATTTATATAATTCCGCATTATTAAGCATTACATCATTTATTTATTAAACGATTTTTGAACTAAAAACATTATGTCTTCCAAATAACAATAGTGAGGTACATAATTAATATGACTCACTATTTAAATTATCACGATTCTATATTTTCCCATCGAGACAACAAAAAGATAACATGTATATTAATTAACAACTTATAGATTTTCTTTTAAAAACTTTCAAAACTAAAATTGTATACATAAAACTTGTTCAATGCATGTAGTAAAATTCATGTAAAAATTAAACTTTCTCCGTAAATGAATTGATTGTCGATATAAATCAAGATCAATTTCATAAATTTTACAATAAATATTATTTGAATCTATACAAAAAGTAATTATTGCTTATATTTATTAATTACTAAAACCACATAATACTTATTAAAGGTTAAAATTCATTAGAAATTCAATATTTATTTAGTGGAAATATAACTTATGAAAATGTAATAAAATTTTAGTGTTATTATAAACAACTCGAGAAAATTAATTATGTGATGATAAATTCACGAGCAACATAATTTGCATGCACAATTTTAATTAATTTTTAGTATTAAAATTTGTTGAATTTTAAAATAAAAACAATTTTGATTGGAGCTAGTAAACATAGTTGCTTTAGCATTGAAAAAATTATTACTGATTTCATAATATATTTTTTGATCAATTTTTGGAGAAAAAATAGGAGAATTATTATGAAAAATAATGATTATTGATTTAAGAATAAATATATGAAATTAATTTAGATTGTCAGAGAAAACGTAGGAATCTCAATGTGATTATATATATAAGAAAATATGTTTTTCTAATTAAGTTAAATTATTACACAAAACAGTCAATTGAGTACAATGCTGACTTAATGCAGGTCAGTACGAAGCTACCTCACAATATACAAATTTTAAAAAATTATTAAAAAAATATTAACTTAATATGAGACAAAATGATTAAAAGATAGTACACGAAATGATAAAATAAATAAATAAAAAAGGATTAAAGGACAAAACTATTATTCTAGGAGTACAAACGAAAAATATCAGTAAAACGAATAGAAAAAAAATTTAAGAAACAAAACTATTATTTTAGGAGCAGAAAAAACAGTAAGTATCAGCTCTAATGCATAATATATATATAATTGATGGGCCTAAAATACGCTCGTATTTCCACCGTACACGTGGCATGATCGCGGAAAGCTTCCGTCATTGATAGATCAGCTTTAACGTTCGAGTACAAATGGCTCGTGGCCTCGCCTAGCCCTACCCTCGTAGCCAACTACTCTTAGTGGATGCCCCCGTGGGGATCCTTACCTCGAGGGTCAGCCCTCGGGATGCCATCGCTCGTAGAAACAACTCTTCGCTTCTCTTGTCAAGGGGCCCTACCTCGAGCGTCCCAACGCTCATGTAATACTGGAGACTCCCTCCTCACGATCAAAAGATCGGTCGCCTAACAGTAGCTGGGAGTAATGGCCTAAAAGGTGAAAGTGACCTGTGTGCGTCATTCTCAGGCCCTCACGCCTTGCCACGTGTCTAGGGCGACACTCTCTTCGGGACCACTAATATGAAGGTTCTACTACACCTTCAAAAAGTTATCTTCTCTGCAGAAAATATACTTTCTTCACCCACAAGACACTAAATTGGAAACTCCATAACTGCGAGTTCAAGCTTCTTACAGCTTCACTTTCCTCACTAAGGTGTTACCCTAGCTGGTAGAATCCATGTTCTTTGGGAACCCAGTTCCTGAGGCTCAAAGCCTGTGATGGTCTTCCCTTCCATACACACACAAATAGAGAATGAATTGGATTTGAACTCTACTTGAGCTAAATCCGACACCA